>VNKC01003463.1:0-78915 GCA_008042775.1 Drosophila pectinifera
AAAATAGCGGTTCTTTTTTTTTCTATGCTTTAGTCAGTATATTCGGAGTTGGATCAAGTTCATTTTTGGAAAATTTAGTTGGAATTTAGTGTGCAAAAAATTCGTTTAGCAAAATGGGACCACGAACGACAATAGATCAGCGAGAACTTGTTTTAAAACATTTTAAAAATGGACATTCGCGCAGGAAAATTGCCGAAATGGTTGCTCTGAGTGATGCCACTGTCCAGAGAATCATATACCGTTTTTTCCGCGAGAATAGGATGCACGACAAAGGAAAAACGGCTCCCAACAAAATCTTTAATCCAACAGACGAGAGCTGTATCATCCGGAAAATTCGGAAAAACTCTAACTTATCGGCACCAAAAGATGCTAATGAGGTAGAGACCGAGTTGGGCAAGTCTTTAGCACCCCGAAACAATTCGACGTGCGCTCTGGGAGCATGACTATAATGGCAGAATAGCTAGAAAGAAACCATTCATTAGCGCCAAAAACATCAAGAGCCGGTTAAATATCGCCAAAGAGCACTTGGGAAAGGATTCTTCTTTTTGGAATACTTTCATATTTGCGGATGCGTGAATATTGATAATATATCATCATTATGGCTCAGATGAATCATCCTATGTGTGACGATAGCCAAATACGGGGCTAAACACTAAAAATTTAAAATCGACAGTAAACCTCGGTGGGGGTAAGCGTTATGGTGAGGCCTGTATGTCGGCTGCAGGAGTTGGAAATCCACCTCAAGATTTTGAAGACAAATATGATCGAAAGCGCGAAGAATTTGGGCATTCGTGAAGATTTCCGATAACAACAACAATGACCCAAAACAGAAGTCCGGCATTGTACAAGCCTGGCTTTACTACAATTGTCCGCACGTTATGCAGCCGCCTGCACAGTCGCCCGACATTAATGTTATTGAAAATTTGTGGGCTATTTTGGATACAAACGTCCGCAAACGGAAAATAGAAAGTTGGTCGATTCTATGCCAAAAAGGTTTAAAATGGTTGTTGACAAAAAAGGCGGACATACCCAATATTAAAAAATACATTTTTAGACTTTAAGCATAACCTTTTCGTTGAAGTATGTACCTGGTTGAAATAAGCTGTGGCATTGTTTTTCGTTATTAATTAAAAAAATATATTTAAAAAATAATAAAAAATATATGAAATGAAGATATTATAATTTTAAACCTTAGCAAAGCATCGTGCGTTTAAATTATTTTGATTTTCCTTTTGGTTCAACTTTTACATGCGTTTGAAGTTTTCGATTGGTGCTGGTTGAAATAAGCTGTGAGCCACTGTATATGCGGCGTATCAGCCACAGGCACGTGAATTATCACGCACAATCCGGTTCCTCCAATCGATCAAGCAGGCAATCACACGGACGGACAGAAACGATCAGGTAGACACCTTGATCGAGGCGTCTGTATGTGATTCCAATTGGAATTCTCCAGAATCATCCGCCAGAACTCAGTGCACGGCGCTGGCTCCTACTGGCAGCGCGCGAAGATCAACGTCGATGTGCCCAGTTTTGAATCTGTGGTGCACGGTTAGATAAAGTGGTGGCGTCCTGCGCAAAATCAGACCGCCAATGGCCAATATATATATATATATCACTTATGATCACAACTAATTTCGACGCCAAAAGACAAAGTGCGGCAATTCGCATTGTAGTGTGAACGTGTTGGCGTCATCCAAAAAGCCCTAAGCGCCTAAACAATGCCGTGATCAGCCGATAGTGATATACTCGTTTGAGCATTGAAGCATTTGAGCAACTATCGCCATTTGAAAAACACGACCCTCACAAGTATCATCTGTTTAGATAGCTACCTAGAGTTACTCCAGCTGTACCCATTAGCACAGATGTGGATTAAGTGTTCTGCCAGGAAAGCTTTCATAATTTAGAACAGCTAAGATGTAAGCAGACTGTTGGCGTTGTACAGGTGCCCAGGATGCCAACTTCTGTCAAAATCCGGTTCAGGAAAACAAACTGGAGTTTCGGTATCAATTGTAACGTCCAAAGAAGAGCATTTTGTGTTGATATGGTAGTATCTGTATTTGCCGGAGAACGCTTTAGAATCCGTCTCTAGCTCGTCGGCTTTAGGGTGGTCTTGATTTTACAGATACCTACTTCGATACAAATTATTATTTATTATAAGGTCAGAAATTTAGCGAAAGGATAAGAAGAGAGGGAGCGGAATAAGAAAAATTAGTAGCTAGCACTGGTGTAATTCTGTTCGCAGAATGCCTTTCCCTACCTATGACCACTTTGCCATCATATACCCTATACACCCCCTAGCTTGTTGTAAGGAGTACATCAAATTGTGATCTCCTAAAGGGGGCTCCAGTCATGAAGGTTTAACAAACACGCTGCTGCGACTCCAATGGAATTTCGACAACTTCAGTTGGCTAGGATGGATTAATTCAGATGTGTTTTTGAGCAAATTAAAGTTTGGTCTGCGTGCCATAACCCAAAAAAATCTTATATTGTACTTCGAGCTTAAGTCTGAATCTGAGTATCAACCTATCCAATTATTGATTATAAATTAATGGAACATAAAACAAATCATGAAATGAAGCAAACATTAATTAATTTAACATAAAACAAAAGTAGAATTTAAAACGCTTCCAAACAAATTAAAGTAGGTCTAGGTAATAATTTTGGCTTAAATTTAATTTAAACATTAATTTTAATTTTTGAAATATTTCTGAGTTAATAGAGGATTTCGGTGATGGATTAACAGTTGTTAAGTCAGGGTAAAAATATTACGTTTAATACCCCATTGCAAAATATATTATAAGACTTACATTCAACTAACCACATTTGAGATCGATCGTCATCGTTAGATTGAATAAGTGAGTTGAAATCTGGGTTAAAAGAAATCCTAAATTGTATATGATTTGGCTACAACATATAGCCTCTCTGAACAATATAAGTCTTTGAATAAACTTATCAGAAATATTTGAAAGGTTTAACTTTAATGAGTTTTTTTGAAATGAAACAAATAATTCTAACTGCTAAAAATATATTTAAAGTCAAGCAAAAAATTAATTATTTCCTGAAATTTAAATTTTAATTAATTTAAACCATTTAAATATATATTTCTATTAGATTTAAGTTAAACTATAACCTTACCTTATTTTGAAAATTAAATATACCCTTACTTATTATAATGTCTATATAACAGAAGTACTATTATATCTAAAAACCCTATTAAAGCAATGAATTTATAAAACCTTTAATTGAACTCAGCTGATGTAAAAGAAAAAAATTTGTTGACTCATTGGTCTATTGATGATTATTCCACACCATCAGTAGATCTATATATTACAACATAATTCTTTTCTGACCACTCGAATTCGGAAAATTAAATATTAGCCGTCGCCAACTACGTCTGCCAGAGCTGCCATTCCCTTGGAGGAAATGAAACAACTGGTCGAAATACTTATAAAATGAAATGGTGAACATTAATATTATCGAGAAAGCATAAAATAAGGTTTTAATAAATAATCCTATTAAATTTCATTGTTTAAATGGTTATTTTAGCATTTAAAAATGGTATAAAAGTCATTAAGACCACTTAAATTGAAAATGTTTAAACTGTTTTGAGTGGAAGTCCTTTTTTGGCTTTAAAATAAACAATTCATTAAATAAAAAACATTATATTAACTTCTGAAAACAACCAAGTCAGTTGTTTGAGCAAAATGAACGAATAATAGTTCCGATAACAAAATGATGACACAACGTTTGCGAATACCAGAGCTCGCAAAAACGAAACCGCAAGTTTTTGGCCAAAACGCAAATCGCAAAAACAAAGTGAAAACCGGAGCCCCATGGATATTCAGTTCTGTCAGGTAAGTTAAGGGTAAGGCACATCTTAGAACTTAATAAAACAATAATCAGGGGGCCTTGCCAATTTAACCGAAGTCCTTCCTAGAAAATGTCCAAAATGTCTAATTTAAAGGTAAGTCCAAAGAAATGGTGTACTTAGGCTACGTGGTTAGTGATGAGGAGGTTCAGTCTGATCCGAAAAGGTGACGGCTGCATTAAGGGAGAAATACGAGACAATCCGAAATGGTCTCTGATTACATAGTAGAGAAGGAAATTTGGGATAAAGAGCTGACAACGAGGACTCTATCATTGCGAATCGTGTCAGAAGTTCAAATTTGCTCAGACCAAGGCGGCATGAAACAAAACCTTCCATATATTGTGTGCGGGCATCGTGGGAAAATTACCTCTATTGAAGCTGAAGAACCATGCTCCTCGTATTCCATCACCGCGCATTTCCAGAAGGCTTTCCGAGAGCGTATCTTGGTCGAAACGGAATCCCCCGGAAATCCGTCGCTACTCTCGGAATGGAAGTTCTGTGTATGTATTTTCCGCACGAAAACTCTACCCTACTCATCCAGTGATGGCTCAACTCTACTAATCAAAGCTCTTGGCATCAGGCCAAACCTTTACAGTGAAAACATAAATATATATATATTTTCTTGATCAACATCAACAGCCGAGTGTATGTCTGTCTGTTTCTAAGCAAGCTAGTTTCTCACTTTTGGAGTTATGTGAAAGATATTGTGCAGGTAGTATATGCGTTGCGGAAAAGGTTCGGATTTTTGTGTCAAGTTTTCGATTTACTTAGTATTGAGTGCCGCACTAATACATTTTATAGATTTTTACTTTTCACTTTTGCGGCGGCTGCTAATCACAAGTGAAAATCTCTCACCGACGACATGCCCTCAAGTCAAGGTGCACAGCAACTTCATCCTGGCGGGCATTCAAGTGAATGTCTGTCAACGCCATCAGCCACTCATCCAGGATAACTACAAAAATGCGCTCTTTGTTGGCTTTGCGACCATCTTCTTCGCATGTTGATTTTTAGAACAATTTAAGGAACAGGCGGTACCACGACCCAGATGGACCAATCTACAAGTATGGACCAGGCTATGACGACGTCGTTAGGTTCGACTTGACATGCTAGAGTCCGGTGCGATAAAAAACACGTTGGCCTTTTGTCGAAGACTGTCTCAGTGCAGATGGAGTTGCACGATGTTAAAAGCTATAAAAGTGAATGTACAAAATGAAGCGTCTATATTACAAGATTCAATTTATTTCAAATCATTTTCTTGTGTAATAATATAGGTTCGTATTTTAAGTAGTTTCTATATTTTAGATGCCAGAAAATCAATGGGTTTTAATTTTTTTGGTTGCATATGCCTTGGCATAGCCTTTTCTTTTCTTTTCTTTTTGAGAGCTATTTTTTTGGCTTGATTTTGGTTTTCATTTTGGAAATTAGTAAGTCGAAAGACGTTTACAATTCTGTATCGTTTACCCTTGATTTTTGCCTTGTCATAGAATACATATTTTAATATTAATTAATTATTACAAAAAGTAAAATTTTACGACATTAAACTAGACGACGCAACGTATTGCATATGTATGTATACTTGCTTAAGTACTTTATTTTTGATTCGGTAATATAAGTATGCCTTACACATTTTTTTAATAATTTTGGACTGCCATGATAAGTATTTTTGTGTACTTTCTTATGTTTTTTCTCATTAGGCTGACGATTATATTAAAAATTATGCTTAAAATCTAAACCAATGGAAGGTGTATCGGGCTGAGCGTGTGGTGGTGTAGGTTAGTGTGTACTTTGGTGGATGCTTTTTATGAGTCGTTTCACGGTGTTTATATGGGTGTTGTGTACGTGTGTTTAGGGAGTCGCTTATATTTAGCTTCGGTTGTGTTATAAATGTTCTGGATATATGTATGTTTGTATATATAGTGCTTTATTTTGCTTACAACAATTACAATTTTGAATTTTTGCATGTTTTTGGGTTTGGTAATTTTTTCTTAATAGTGAATTTGGTTTTTGAATACTTTTTCCATATCGCATTTTCTGCTTAAACTTCCTCATTGCGTTCATATTTCAATTTTTCATCTTTTATTGGGACTTTTCATGTTTTATTTAATTTTTTTCTTACTTTAAATACCTAAAGTATGTATTTTAAGTATTACTTAATTTTTATGTAAAAAATGATGCTTATACAATTGGCTTAAATTTAAATAAAATTTTGTTGTAGTTGCTCCGAAAAATGTAATTGAATGTGATTTGCGTTTGAATATTTGCCGTGACTCGAGTGTTCCCTCTTTATGCAATCAATTTTGATATGGCCGAGAGTATTTGTTTTAGCCGAGATCTTTTTTTTTTTTTTTTGAATGGGCCGAGAGAGTGTACTTATTAATTTTTCGTTATGTATTTCTTGTATTTTATTTTGCATTCATTGCCATTGGACAAGCCACCATTTCTTATTTAGATTTTGATATCTAAACTTATTTTCCTTCGCTTACGTGCGAGATTTAGTTACCAAACATATCTTTCACAACATATTTGATCTTCTCTTAAAAGTTTGCCCTCTAGATAATAATGTAAATATGATTTCTGGATAGTTTAGAGAAAAGTTTACTAAGTCCAAAAAGGTGTATGGTACTGTAACCTTTTCATTCAGCCGAAACTAAGGTTCTTATAATAAAAGGTTTCATTAAAGACAAATATTTTTTAAACTTGATTTACGAAACTTGCATGCCAGTGTTGATTTATTTTTAGTTAATTGTTGCCTCTTCGGAGATGGTAGCTGTTTAGTGTGTAACTAAATTCGATTTTTTGAAAAATAACTAAGGATTGGTTTAGATCGAAAAAGTTAGAACAATGTGAGAACTTAATTGGAATATCGTGTCTTCTTCTTTATGTTGGGTAGCCAGTTTTATTGTTTGCTTTCAAATCTGTACCAATTAATTCAGTTTTCACCAGGAGTAAGGTTCCTTATTGTTTGTTTGTTTGTTTATCAGTGTTTTGTCTCTTGTAATATAAAAAAGTTTTCATTTCTATTTTGAGTTTTTGCTTTGATTCTCGCTGCGTTGTTTTGTTGTTGTCTTTCATATATATATATAGGTATATATAATGCTTTTTACATTCAATCGATTGGAAATGATACAAATTCAAATTTTAAAGTGTTTAACAATTTGTAGCTATTGTTAGATCTGCCATTGGTATTGCGTTCGCCTCTTTAAAAAATATATGTATATAGGTAGTTGGCTCGATCTTGGTTTGTCTCTGTTGTATACGTAAAATCGCCTCTCGTTCTTTGGTAGTCACCTTTTGATTTGGTTCAACTTGTGATCTATTTAGCAATGTATCCTTCCCCCCTGCTGCCGTCTGCATAATTGGGTTCTTCATGTGGTCTGTTGCACGAAAGACGCTCAATAAGAAAAAAGTGTTGTTATTGTACTATGGTTGCTGCTGCGGTATCCGTTGCATTTGTTGTATATCTTGTAAATTAATAGATTTATAAGGTTTGTTGTGGTTTAATTGTATCAGGCTATTGGCTGACTCAGGGCAGGTACGGGTCCTGATCCTGGCAGTATAGTATCACTATTGCTTTCTTTGTTTGATTCTATTTGGTTTGATTTTATGCGGTTTGATTCTGTTTGATTAAAACTTCTGCTTAAAAAACTAAAAACTTCGATTCGAATCTCATCTTATGGTGAAAATAAATCGGAAATGGTTGTTTGTGGTATGCTTGCGGTAAAAAAGGTAACGTAATTGTTTATAATAGCAGTTCTCATTCTTCGATGTGGATATGTTGCGTTCAGCTGATTAACTCAAAGCAAAAACTCTTTAAAATCGATCCTATCTCTCAGATCTCCCTCCGTTAGAACGCATCTGCTCGTCTATCTATCTTCTCTCCCTACCAAAGCATTACGTATCGTTATCAAATTGAGTGAAATAATTGATTTACTTACTTCGGTACTATTGCATTTGCAGTTGCAGTTTGTGGTTGCCTATGTACAGTTAGAGTTGAGTTACATTTAATAATAAGTGCACGTTCACTGTCGGAGCCGACGCCGATTGTTTTATAAATAAAATTTGTTTCTATTGCCTCTGCTCAGTTATTATTTCTATGGTAGTTATTAAATGGTAGTCCCTGTCACTTGTTCATAATAATTACAAACGCATATTTTCATCAAAGAAATGTCAACATAACAAATTGCATACGGTTCGTTCTCGTTCTCTCATCTAATCTATTGTGTCCTTCGGGTTATTGAACTTATCGTAAATTATCGTATCTGATGATCTCCTCGTTTAAGTATCTGCTTAACACATAGGCAAGCGCAAGTTTTAAAAATATTTGTTTGCAATCGCATCCTTCACTTAACACTTAATCGAATATAGCTTTATGTCCGTTAAGTAATGTTTCTATATTTTCTTTGTTTTGGTTTATTTTTTCAGCTTTTCCGTCGATCCGTGCCGACTTTTACTATTTTTTTGCATTTTTTTCAGTTGTATGCTGTCTGATTGATTTATTGATGTACTGTTCTATGGTTTAATGCCATTTGGTTTGCGATAGATATCTATTGGTTAGCTGATTAGCTTCATTTATATCTGTTTGTCGGTTGCTTGTAAAAAGATCTGTAAAATATTTCGGTACTATTTCATTTGGTTTGTAGTTTGTTCATGTTGCAAAAACAACAATTCGTATATATTATAAATAATTCATTTGATTTGTGTCTGTTATAAATTACTTGTTCTATGGGCACATTGTGTGTATTGCATCAGGCGAACCCTTATAATAGGCATAGATTGGGGGTGGGACCCATTTAAAATAATATAAAAATTGCAATAGTAAAACCAATACTTTGGCCTGACAAACTATGACAAATAAAATGAAAAGGTATTAGGCTCTGCCTCTAAAAAATATCGGATTTTACTTGAGAGACAAAATTAGAGCTTCCTTACAACAATAACTTAACAATAACTTTATTAGCTGGATTGCTCAACAAAAATCAGGAATCGATTGTGGCATGCTGATCAAAAGAGCAAGCCAAAGTGATATACTTCAATTTGAGTGAGAAAAACAGAATCTATGCCTACGGGATTCGACTTTTTGTAATAATTTCAATAGAGATATTTCATTAATATCGCTGTATCAGCTTGGTAAAAGCTAACGAGGCTGTCGTTTTTTCGGATTCCTCAGGTTAGGCTTGAGTGTTTGTGTTCTTGAATCCATGTCTAGACTGTTCAATTAAACGAAAAGTCGTAATTCCTCCTATTTTTCATCTGACTGCTCTCACAAACTTGTTTGGGTTACTTCAAATATAATTAGATATATCGTATATATAGGGAGTATTCGTTAAATACGTTACAAAATATAATACACCATACATATAATTTAAGAGTTTTGGGTTTTCCATATGCTACTTTGGTTTGCTTTTGCAATGTTTACACTTTAATTCTTCTCTCGCGTTTTGGTTTATTTTCTTTAGACATCGCTTGAAAATACAATATTAGTTTTCATCCTTTGGTAATCGCTTCCCTTTTTGATATTTGGAAATTTAAATAAGAATTTCATCGGAATTTCAATTATGTCAAGTTCTGTGCTATTCACAATTTTTAATAAAATCAAATTAAAAGATGGGCTTTCATACCTTTGAAGTATTATATTTCGCACTCTTACTCACAATTGTATTATTATTATTCCTGTGGTTTGTTTAAACATTGTTTACTGTTGCTTTTTATGGTTATTATCTATGTTTCAAACACTTTCTATTTGCTTGTTGATGCTGTTGAGTTATTTAGTTAGTTTGTAAGTGGTTTGCTTTGATGCTTGGTGGTTGACTTAAAAACTATTATCACTATTGCAGAAAGCGGCTGTACTCAATTATAATGCATTCGCTTCTGGAAATTGTGGAATGGATGGTTGAGTGATCCGCGGATTACCCTTCCATCCATTCCTCCCCTTTCTGTTTCGAAATAACTTCATTGTGGTTTGGTGTTTGTTGTAGGCATTTCCTGTAAATTTTGGTTTGTATCTGGGCCTTGATCATTTTCTGAGTGTGAATTTATCGCCGGAAGTGTCAATTTTAGTATTATTCTCAAATTAATTCAGTTTAATTTCATTTTTACTTTTATGATATTTATTATAATTTATTTTTATCATTTCTCTTATTAAGTTTTAAGAAGAAAGGATCTTACTTTTGTCTGTACCATCTTTTTCGTCTTGCAGGTTGTCAAGATTTCTCACCAAAAAACATTTTCGAGATCTATTCACGTTTCTCATGTGTGATTTTTCCAGGTTGATTTTGAAGTGCCAAGGTTTGAATATTCCCATGCCTCTTTGTTATTTGTATGTGTTTCTTGTGGTTGATTTATAGTTAGTGTTACTTATGTTTACTTATTAGGGCTTTTGATACTGCAATTAAAATTTCTGCTATAAAAATTACTTGTATTTGTACTCTTGGTTATTTTAATTGGGCTATTGTTGGTTGTTAGGTATGCTGGTAACTTTGTGTTTCTTTATTTCCTCAGCAGCTTTTTGATTTCTGCTGTATGTATCTGTTGCTATATATCTGCCACGATTATTCGTCGCGGTTCCCTATCGTTTGATTCGGTTGCGGTCTGGTCTGTTCGGTTCTGTCAAGTAATAGCCCCTTTTCGGTCCAGGCTTTCTGTCACTTTGGGGAATTAGGGTATTCTAACCCTTGATTCATGACTGGTTACATATCCGATATACATTTTTGGTTTGTCTCGGCCGGTGTGGATTTCTGCTCTGAGACGAACTCAAAGAGCTAATTCCACATTATCAGCTGGTATACACCATTTTCAGCTTTCTTCAAACTTATCCTTGCTATGAACTTTTATAAGGAATTAAGAAACATAAAATATAAACAGATAAGAAACATACCGTAAATTGAAAAGAAGAAACCAATGCAAACTTTATGAAATAAACAATAATGTGAAAATATAAGTCATTTACAGAACATTGTAGGAGAATAAAAGATCTCCGGGTCAGTCTGCAAAATGTTTTTGGAGCGTTTAAAATTTTGTTTTTAGACTTCGTCTTTATGCTAGATTTTGTTGCGCCTAAACTTATGTTTTTGTTTTTGATTAGGTGCATGCTTTAAATTTTGGTTTAGTGTTAATGCCTAAAATGTACAAAAGTTTTACGTTTAGTTGTTTTGTTTTTAATTTTCATTTATCACAGCGACATTCAGTCTAAAGTTTGCTTTTATTGGAATCATAGCATAATTTGCCATAATTTACTTTGATATAATCGTTCTGATAAATTTTTTCTTTACTTCGTTTAACTAAAACTAAACATTTCTTTTTTGATTTAAAGCCAAAAGGTTTGTGTGTGTATGTTCGTCGTTTTTCCTTATCGATTTTCGATCGGTTATAGCCAAAAAGAACTGTTAAAATTTGGTCTACAAGGCCTAAAAGTTTGCTACAGCTTAGTGTTAAACTTTAAGTTACATATAGCAAATCATGCTGATCATTTCGATCGTGCAGATCAAGTGCCCTTAATCTAATTCCAATAAAAGCCACCATGGGTTACAATATTTTTGGATGTTGGTTGCCTTTGTGCCAAAACATGCAATTTTGTTGGTGTTTAACTTTTGTGTACCTTCATAAATTTTGATTTAGATTTGGATTCAATGTGCCTAAAGGGTGTTATAAAATTTTGACTAACTTTACCGTAACCGTAGTTGTTAATACATATTTTACAATGCCAAACAATTTCTTCAAACTAGTTATAAAACTTTTGCCGGGAAATTTACATTTAGTTTATGCCAAAAGTTGCTATGTACAATTTTGATTAAGCCATTGTTGCCGAACATTTGCTATAATTGAGCCCCATTCATATCACAAAAACAAGACGCCTGCCCAGCCAAAATAGTCAATTTTTCTTGTATAATGCCAATTGTCACTTATCCCCTATGTTGGGGAATCAACTGACTGAGGGTAAGACTGAAAGCAACTGAAAATAGATTATAAACTGAAAATCAGATAAATCATTGTTTTATTGAAGTAATTAAATAATATATTCAAACATAATTGATATGCTGTAGGTTTAAAACAGTAAACACAAAAATCGTACTCCGAGCACTTGCTTTGATTTCAATAGAAACTTAGATATTTGGCTACATACTAAATGTATTAAATAATGAGTAGATACTTGATAAAGTGAAACATCTATGCTAAAGTAAATTTTCTGCTCTGCCACAATTTTCTTTACAAATACATAAAATATATGTAACTTGTATACATAAATATGTAGGATACATATGCTATAAGATTAATAACAATCATAAATGCTTTGACGGTACATTGGAAAATTCTATAAGAAACTAAGTTTTCGGTTATATCCACACAGAATAGAATTGGTAGGGGGGGGAACGAAGAACGAAGGAGGTGGGGATCAAATAGCGCTTTGTTGCTATGAATCAGATTCAGATTCAGATTCAGAGTAGGTGAAAGCATTGAAGGGGAGTTGTTGGTCTATTACCTTTTTGACTATTGTTCGATTGTATGGCACCTTAAGAGTCACATTGCCTGCTCTATAAATATGTATGCGTATTGATCCTGCTCATTTACTTTAGCTTTGTCTTCCGAATGTGCCTGTGTGCATCTGTATGGGTTTGTCTGGTTAAACGTATGCGTGTCTAATTACTAAATAAAAACTCAACATAAATTACACATAATTAGTGGGGGAAGACAACAAATGAAGCCTAGCTCAAATTACTTAGGGACTTGTAACTAATTCTGGATATTTAGTATTTTAAATTGCATTCAGTAATATATATTACACTTTAAGAATCACATATGTATGCATCAATCGAAATGAAAATCGAAGAGAAAATCAAACTCATATTTGTGTGGCCCCTGTGAAATGGATGTCCATAAATCATACTCATTCAACAAATACTCGAATCCATTAACATATATGAAGAACTGAACTGAAACTTAGCTGCTGTCTGTCACAATAAAAACAAAACAAAAAATTGCTCAGCGCCAGCATCTCCATTCATTTCCTATTCCTCCGCCTCCTCGACATTCACACTTCTCCGAAACAGTGTCTAGCTGCCCTATCTATCACTTCACTCCCTATGTCTGAGCCGTCCTAACTTTACGCCTAATCGTATAACTCCTGTCGGTTGTGTAAAAAACCAGCTGACGAACTTCGCATGTACATACTTACTTTGTGTGACCGTGTGCATATACATGTAAAGATCTGAAGTATCTCTGTAGTCTTTTAAAGGTGTGGGGTTCTTAAAAAATATGATGTCAAAAGGAATCGTATAACGTTGTGTTTTGGCTCTCGTTTTCCTTCGCTCTGCTTTATCTCTGCATTATCTCTGCTTTATAAAACATTGACCACTCGCATTTCATGTTTATGGGTTATATCAAAGGAGTTTAGAGTCCTTTTCAAAAAGACTAGTACTCGTCCTGTGTTTACGTGTTTACGTGCTTGTTGTGTCTCCTCTCCTCAGCTTTGTTCTCAGTTGGTTCGTCGTCTGCCAGTACAAAACTGTGTTTTGTGATTTAATTTAAAGATTCGTTTTAAAAACTAGGAGAATTTGTATGCGTCTAATACTAATAAATAAACTTATCGAACCTATCGGATATTTTGTGAATAGTGTGTTCCTCAATTTTGACTCCCTCCCTGGGGCAACTGCTCCTGGCCTTAGCCTTACTGTCTCCTTACTGATGACATCATAGAGATCCGAATATCGAGTGTATGTGTGGATGTATGGGTATTGCGTGTGACAGAGTCTGCGGTGGCGGGGGAGGCGCAGCTCCGTTGGCCACTCCGGGGTGGCCCGGGTGACCCGGATGGACTGCGTGCGACGTCGGCGGCGGTGGCAGCGTGATCGAAAGCGTTACTGTTTGGGGCGTCGCTACTGGCGAGGCGTGGGCAGAGGTGGGCGTGGCCGCTGTGACAGCCGCTGCCGCTGCCGCAATGTGATGAGCGGTCGTTGTAGGTGGAGGAGGCGGGTGTGAATGGTGCTGCTGTTGGGCTGCCGACGACTGCTGCTGCTGCTGCTGCTGCTGTGGCGCTCCAGTTGCTCCAGTGGTGGGATGTCACTGGGCCACCACGGAGGCAGACGCGTTCTGCTGGACCACGACTCCGGGCGCCACCGGGTTGGCCACCGTCACGGTCACCGGCGGAGTAGGGCCCCCGTTGGCATGCGCGACACTGGGCTGCTGGGCCTGCTGCTGTGTCTGGAAGGGATGTTGGAACGGAGGCCCGTAGCACTGCGGGAAGTACAGCTCGTTCTTTACCACAGACTGCTGCACCACAGCGGCGGCTGCCGCGTTGGCCGCAATGCTGCGCACGGGCAGGATGTTGGCCTTGTTGTCCACCGCTGACGACGGGTTGTTGTTGTTGAGGAATTGCTGGGCCGCCAGGCTCTTGACGTCGTTCATCAAGTGGTTGGCCACCGAGGCGACTTGGGCGACAGCGTTGTTGTTGTTATTCTGCTGCTGCTGCTGCTGCTGTTGTTGCTGCTGCTGCTGTTGCTGCTGATGCTGCTGCTGCTGTTGCTGCTGCTGCTGCTGCTGCTGGCGGCGCACCTTGGTGGTGTTGGGGTTCATGTGGTTGTCGATGTGCTTGGTCACCTCGTTCTCCGTGGCGAAGCGACGGCGACAGTTGGGCATCGGGCAGCAGAAAGGGCGGTCCCCCTGCAAGGATAAATATCGGAAGGAGATGAAGAGAACGACTGGGTTAGGACGCTGGGCTGATTACAGCGATCTGGGGGCTGTGGCTAGGCTACAACTACCTGGTGGGTTCGAGTGTGCTGGTCTAGAATAGCCTTCTGCCGGAAGTCCTTGCCGCACTGGGCGCACTTGTACGGCTTCTCGCCGGTGTGGATGCGCAAGTGCTGGTTGAGGATGGTCCGCTGGCGGAAGAAGCGCGGACAGTACATGCAACCGAAGGGCTTCTCGTTGGTGTGGATGCGCAGGTGCTGCGTGAGATGCGACTGCTGGCGGAAGCGCTTGCCGCACTCTGGGCAGGGGTACGGCCGCGACTCGATGTGGATGCAGCCGTGCTGGAGCAGAGTCGTCTTCTGCTTGAACTCCTTGTCGCAGATGGGACAGCGCACGTATAGCGGCATGTTGGCCGGCCGCACGCCGATGTGTTGCAGAACCTCGGGCAGTATCTTTTGACCTGCGCGTGGATCTGATTAGAAGGTAGCCGTCTCCAAAGCGCAAGCCACTCGACTACTCACCCTTGACATCCTTGAAGTACGAGGGGTAGTGCATGCCGCCGCTGCCGTCCGGGGTGCCCTGGGAGTCCTCGTCGTGGTAGCCGCCGCCGGCGCCGGCAATGTCACCCTTGGTGTCGCTCTCCTCGCCCGGGAATGGAACGTCTGAGGGCCACAGGGTCGGGTGTGGCCCGTTCTTGAAGATGAGGTGTGGGGAGACGTCTGTGTAGGGGACGTGTTTATCCGCATCCGACGCACCAGTTGATCGCACATAGAAGTAGTCAAGCGAAAGAAGGCACTATTAGCAGCGCTTAGACTTGGCACGCAGCCGAGATACAAATCTTCGAAATAACTGCCTAGCATCTCTCGCTAATCTAAGGACGGAAACTGTTTTATTTATTTTTGGCTCTGGAATAGTTGAAGATTTAAGGTGCAAACCTTGTTATCAATGGTATCAGCGATTCCAGTAGCCAAAAAACGGGAATACTTAATTATAGGGACACTTTCAGATATTTGGCTAAGAGGCCACGGAATTATAGAGTATTAAATTTTGCAGGGAGGAGTTGCCAGAAGAACTCAGACTAGCCGAGCAGTTATGAACCTGCTGTTCTGGGGCATAACCAGGATCGGCTCTTCCTACTACTAGCCCTATCTAGCTGCCTGTTCGAGTCTGTATCTGCATCTGCATCGTAAGAAATGAATTATCTGTATCTGTCGCTCGCCTTGGTGGGTGCGCACATGCTGATTGAGGATGGCCTTCTGGCGAAAGTGCTTGCCGCACTCGGGGCAGGCGAAGGGCTTCTCACCCGAATGGATGCGTATGTGCTGGTTGAGAATGGCGCGCTGCCGGAAGCTGCGCGAGCAGTAGGGGCAGGTGAAGGGCTTTTCGTTGGCGTGGATGCGCAAGTGCTGCGTGAGGTGCGATTGCTGCCGGAACCGCTTGCCGCACTCGGAGCAGGGAAACGGACGCGCGTCCGTGTGGATGCGGTCGTGCTGCAGCAGCGTGCTCTTCTGCTTGAAGTCCTTGCCGCAGGTGAGGCATTTGAACAGCCGGAGGTCGCTGTGCGGCTTGTTCTTGTGCGGGCGTCCTGGGCCGTTGCCAGTCCGTCCTCCAGTCGGCACGCCGCCGCCCGGGCCAACGCCCGCGCCCGGTGCACCGCCCACTCCTCCGCCGCCGTTGACTGCCGCCCCGCTTTCATTGGCATTGGCATTCGTCGGACCGGCGCTCTGCTGGCCGTTCTGCTGGCCCGGGAGGAGCTCGGGGAGCGAGTAGGACTCGCCGGCGCCCCCGCCTCCGCCGCTTCCACCAGACTGCTCCATCGGCAGAACTCCCTTGTTGAGATAGTGGAGTGGGGGAAAGCCGGGTGGCGCCAGCATCGCTCCTTGCGGCGCCGCATGGCGGGGAGCGTAGTAGTCGGGGGTCTGGAAGCTGTTGCCAGGATCGCCCTGAGGACCGCCGCCGCCTCCGTTCTGCTGCACATGTGGGTTTCCGGGCTCCCCCGCGTTGGAGCCCGAGTGCTGGGGGTCGTTGCTGCTTTGGTTCTGGTTGGGCGCAGGGTTCTGCTGGTTTCCGAGCTGCAAATGAAAGGAGTGCTTTAATCTCTGACTTATTAAGGACTTCTGCCAGGACCAGCTCTTCAGTCTATAGACTCACCTGGTTCATGGCATCCTCGTCACCGCCACCCGCCCGCTGCTGTTGCTGCTGTTGCTGCTGCTGCTGCTGCACCGAGGGATAGGGGCTGGAAGAAGGCGACACCTTCTGCTGGCGGCCGTCGCCACTGCCGTTGTCGCGGGGTTCCTGGGCGCCGCCCGGAGGACTCTGCGGCTGACCCGCTGCTGCCGCCGCGGCGGCCGCCTGGGCAGCCGCCTGTGCCGCGTTCTGCTGCTGCTGCTGCTGCTGGGCGGTGAGGTGTTGCTGGGCCTGCTGCTGGATGTTGGGGTACATGTCGCTGCCCCACTGGGCGGGACTAGTGCCAATGGCACCTGGGTTGCGCTCTGCGTCCTGCGAGTCCTTGTAGAGGACGTACGGCTGGCCCGTGTCCTGGGTAATGCAGTACATGATCTGGCGGGGCACCTTCAGTCCGGCTGCTATGCAGGCCGCGAATGAGGCCGAGAAGTTGATGGCCATTCTCGTCGCTACGCTCTTCTATTCAATCGGGTGACCTTAGCGGTGGCCTTAGCTGTGGCTCTGTGGGGGATGCAGGTCCTGGTGCCTGGCCGCGCTGTGACTTCGAGGGGAAAGCTCTAGCGTCGCTTTCGATTCTTTCAGAGTTCTTCCTTTATTATTGATTGCTGATAAACATCTTAGCAGTTTTGGTTTGGTTTCCTTAGCTATTCTCTTGCTCGATGTCGCTGCTGTTTGTTTCGTTAGTGTTCTCATTTGTTTCTCTTCATGTTGGTCATATTTAAAATTCCTTTCTTCTCAAGTGTCTCATTTATTTGTTTATTTATAAGCTTGCTTTTGCAGTTTATCTTCCGCCAATATTTTTAATTGAAATTAGGTTTTAGCTCTCGCCTTCTTTGTTATTTCCAAATTGTTTCAAAGATATTTTAAGGGATGCGATTTTCTCTCGTTCAACTGAAAGAGGAAAATGAAAGATTGATAATTGCGGGATATGTCACAGGCTATATATATATAATATTTCCAAGAAAGTATTGATATGCTTATCAGAAAGGTAATACTTAATATAAGTTCTTATAAAATGTATTTATTTTATATTTATAACTTATAGGAATTGGCAATGACGTTGTCATATCTTTGCTCATATATAGACGCTTCCTTAGCTGCGGAAAAGGTCGTTGGGGAAAATGGCCCATAGGGGTAGGCCCTTCGGCCACCTTTGGCCAGCATCTTTCTACTGTCTGTGTTTAAAGACAACTAAATTACCTGCGCTCTGCTCAAACTGCAAATCGCATTCAACTCCTAGGTTTGATGAAACTGTGAAAAAGGAAAGCTTTTAACAGAAATGGCTAGCAAATTAAAAACAATGAAGATCATCAGCGGCTGATTGGGAGGAGTGGCACATAAACAGTCACCGCATGCCAAGCAGGCGAGCTCCCCCCCCCCCTCCTCCGCCGGGCGACCCCCAAAGCGGTTGTCCACATGTTCCTCCTGTGCTGTCATGAGCGAGAGTGCCGCCGCCCTGCCCGCCTTCCTCAGTTTGCTCGTATCTCGTCTTCCTGCCTTTCGTTTCTTGGGTTCGGTTTTGGTTTTATCGATGTGCCTCGCTCTTTTGTTGTCCGACGACGATGACGCCGACGTGCCAACTTTTTAATGCGGGATCAAGGTCTCCGAGAGCGTGCGCCTCGCACAGCCATAGCCGCTTCCACAGGCACAGACAAAGGCAGGGTCTCAGATACACACTGCTGTTGAAAAGTATCCCCGCAAAGTACCAAGAGTTGAACCGCAGTTCACATAAAGAGTCCATACGGGTTTGCCTATGAACTATTTGGGTCACATAGAACAAAGAATCCACGCAAATTTGACATCGCCTTCTTGGAGTAATTAAATCCTATCAGGGCATATGTCAAAGTGCCATAACGCACAGTGCACTTCAAATCCATCCCCACTCAATAATCAAATACTCGATTTATTAGCATGAACTGCAATCCCGAGAAACTAGTAGTAAGTCGAGAATCGGGACCCTGGAGAAGAGCGAAGCCAAGCTTCCTTGAACCCGGGAATGAACGCCACCGGGACGCGACGCGGGGGGAGACGGAGACTCTCCGGCGACAGCACTTAGTGTCAAATGGAGTGGAAGTATTCGCCGACGCCTCAGTTGCCTCCGCTATTTGTGAACAACTGCGCTCCAGTGGCAGAGCTGCGGCATTTGCAATTTATGCCTCCGTTTGTTCCGATCCGAGTATCACTAATCTGTAGGCTCAGGCCGTTTTCTCTGTGTACTCCGATTTCGTAGAGGCCCTTCCCTCACCCAATTGGAAAACACGTACTCGTGAGTACTCTTACTTGGTACACAGTGTAAAAATATTACTAAAACTTGCCAACTAACCGGTCTTATTCTTCACAGTTTAGAAACGATATAAAATATATATTATTATTTATTAAAATAATATCTACTAGTCCGCAAGACATTTAAAATTAATCTTCCCACATATATTTGAAGAAGATTACGGAAGTTACTTTTACAGGTCGGAAAGCTTGTGATCAAATGTTAATACCCAGCTGGGTCTTAATAATATCAATTCCTTATAACTGAAATATGTACTGATATTTTCAAAAACATTCAATTGATCTTTTTCATATCAACGTAGTATTCATAGAAAGAGAACCAGTTTGAAATTAAGTAAATGGGTCCACATTAAATGTCATCATTTCTGTATGTATTTATATAATTATAAATTATTTATATAAACATGGTATCTATCCTATAAATCCCATTAGAAATACCTGTCCTCCAAAGATAG
Source organism: Drosophila pectinifera (assembly GCA_008042775.1). Lineage (NCBI taxonomy): Eukaryota > Metazoa > Arthropoda > Insecta > Diptera > Drosophilidae > Drosophila > Drosophila pectinifera. Next base: position 19,471 of record VNKC01003463.1, read on the forward strand.
ACCTTCGCTCTGCCCCAACTATATGTCTAAGGCTGAGGAAAGTACTCCCTTAGTAACTAGGACGAAAAGGAGAGTATTCTGAAAACAGTTTGCTTGAACTTTGGACCTATAAATGAAAATCTGATATTTTAATAGCTTGAGATCTACAGATCAGAGATGTCAGATTGAAAACTTGCTGAAATGGATCAATTGCAGGAAGCTCGATTGAGTGGCTAGCGCATTTACGTAGCATCCGCCTCACCAATATCATATGCAAGTTAGTGTTCGTGTAAATTTGTGGCATGGATGTGCTCCACTTTTCGGTTGCTTATCGCAGAGCGAAGTGGAGTTGCAAATTTCTGGCTCACGCTTCGCTGGCAGTGAAAGTTGTCAACGCGCACCACTGGCCCCAGCAGCCGGCACTCAGCCCCTCACACCTAGCACCCAGCCGCAGCCGCAGCCCCAGGCCAGCCACCAAGCCCCGCACCACCCACAAGTCTTGGTCCACTTAGGCGGGAGCTTGATATTTCAGTTTCCATTTCTATTGGAATGGCGTCCGCGGCGAGTCAGCCAATGACGCCGCTGCTCGCTGCTCGCTGCCATTAGCGAAGCTTGCAGTTTTCGTGCTCGTATCTCGTGGATATGTGCATGTGGATGGGCATGTGTTTCTGTGTATCTGGAGTACGAGTATCTGGTGTCTTGCAACTTGTATGGTGTCTTCTGGTGCAGCTCGTGCCTTGCCGTGTGCCTGGGCCGTCAGGTGTAAAGTAGGTGGAGTCTGCAGTCCGCTAGCAGAGATGCCACTCGTTTGGGTCCGTATCCGTCCATTCAATTCCTTTAATGCCCTGTAAGTACACTGCCTGTCCACCCATTCTACTGACGTCCTGTAACAGGGATGGGCACCAAATTTCAAGTTTGAATCCTGACAAGAACAGTAAAGGAATTGCTCAATTTCTTTTGATACTGGCTAGATATCACCTCAGGAAAGATCCCTGTTTTCAGTACTATCCTGGTAAGTCTCAAGAGTCCTTTGAGTCTGCGCAGGGAGATGTGTATGTTTAGTTTGTGTAATCTCGTGCGCGGTTTTAGAGGCCATAATTAATGTATTTGCTGTTGTGAGCTCGCTGGCAATGATAATGTTTTATTTCTCACTAGTTGGCGATGTGTATGTTTAGTTTGTGTAATCTAGTAGCCATAATTAATGTATTTGTTGTTGTAAGCTCGCTCGCAATGATAATGTTTTAATAGATGTTTATATGTTACTAGTGGGTGCTTGTCCAGTTACTAGGCATGCCGGGATCAGGGCTGCGGATCCACCCATATCCCAGAACTCCACTGAGTTTAGTGCTGGGCAAGCAACGCAAGCCGACCACGTAGAATCCAGCTTCAAGGTTAAGGCAGCACACAGAGAAAAGAAAATACCTAAATTGCCAAAAGTTGTTTGCGCTTGTTGCTCCACCAGAAAGCACGAAATTGAGCGCCAAAACATTTTAGCGTAATTTGTGTAGCTATCTAATTCAATGCACAAAAGCTCTGCCAGCGAGGACAGAGTGGGGAGCAGCGGGGCAAGGAAATAAATGGGGATAGAGGGGCACGGAAAGATAAATAGAGAGGGAGAGCAGGAGAGCAAGAGAGAGAAGAGAAAGAGCGCACTGGGGGCGAAATGAGAGAGGGAGAGAGCGTGCGCTAAACTACAACGACGAGTGTTCATAGATGTGAGAGTTACAAGTAAATAAAAACAATTCGCGCCCCAAATACAAAAAGAAGGCAAAAAAGTGACTCACAAAAACAGCCAAATGAAAAATTGTTCCTCTATTTATATGCTTTTAGAGAGTGCTTCGCAAAAATTGCTTCTGCCTTGGGTTATCTGTGTAGCTTGTACATTTGCGGCCCCCGAAATATTTAATAGGGGAATTTAGATAAGACCCCGCGCTGCTGGATCCTCTGCTCCCTTCGGGGTCTGGGTCGTTTAGAACGCCTTTAACTCCAATATGCGTTACTAGAAGGATATTCGTGTTTGGCTACATCTGTCCATTTAATTAACGCCCCACTTTGGCACACAGTTTCACCGGCAAAAACTCTCGGTTCGGAGGCAACACGTTACACATGCATTAGGAGTCGGAGATGTATCTGCCAGATACACAGCCCGAAAATTGGAGTGACTGCTGTGACAGAGAGCACACAGACACAGACACACGCGCACACGGACAGCTTAGTGATTTCGGTTTTTTTGCGGAATATTGTGTGGATTTTAGTTTTTTGCAGCAAACGTTTTGCGTATAATTCATCATATTCCCTTATGGCCTGACATTCGCACACAACATTCATAGATACGCACGAACACGCACACACCCAGCCTGGGGCACTCACACAGATGCCCCACTCTTTCGGATACCACGCTTCCCTCCCCCCTTATCATCATTCCACTCCCACAGACACCAAAAATATAAATGAATTTAGCCCCAGGGAGAATTTCGCAAAAAATCGGAGAGTGAAAAGGCAAATAAAAATTGCAAATGATTTGTGGCGAATTTTGTTGTTGGTCTCGCTTTCAGTTTGCGCCTTCTGCTTTGAGCGTCTCTGCTCATTAGTGTCGTTTTGTGTGCTCCCCCCCCCTCCAAGCCCCGCGCTGCCACCCCCGGACCCCGCCAGGCGGATCTCATTTGAATTTTGTCAACTTGATTTACGCGCAAACATTTCTAGTTGTGCATTTTTTATTTTTAGTTAAATTTAATATCCATGCGATTTTCGCAAAATCTTTCCACCTGTTTTCCCTGCGAGTTCCGCGCTCAGCTGACATGATTTAGTTATTTTTATAAAAGAATTTTACTTAACGACTTTCTCCATAAGCTTACGTGTATAAATGTTTTTTTTTTTAATAATATACTTATTCTGATTCACCACTTTTATAGCTCAAAACTATATTTCCTCATAAGTATTTACACACATTCTCCATTAGGATCACAAAACCCAGTCTGTTTGATCTTCTGTATGAACAGCTAAGTCTCAGAGCCTAAAGCTAAAGCAATTGATTTTCGGAAACAGAGCCTCGCCTAGATGGAGTTCTGGCCCATATCCGTCTTTGGGTTTCATAGTTCTGAAGATATCAACCTGGAACCCCTATTAAACTTTTAGCATTTCAAACTATTAAAGCAAAATTTTTAGTATTCTATTGTGCCCAGCTATTTAATGAAAATTTGTTTTATTATGTAGTTTTTAAATTTATAGTATTCTATGGTTGACTGATAGTACTGAAATCTTTTGACCAATTAGATTAGAAAATTAAGTTAGTCCAATTGCTCTTTAGTAGCTACTATACTACTATACTATTATGTACTATTTTGGTGACGACTATTATTCCCCTTACATGAAATTTGATTTAAAAAAGCAGATAAAGTTGCGAAGCTTGTACACATTTTGTCTGTCTCGATCGTTCTTGTAACAGATATTTATGTATATAAGTTATGAGCCGAATTCTTACAAAGAGTATATATATAAATTCGATTAAGTTAACCATCTAATAACTGAAATACCATTATTCATAACTCTAAAAACTTTAACCAAATATGTCTCAACATTTTAGCGACTAGTTAGAGTAACTAACGAAAGATGAGTAGACGGACGTGGCTAGATCGATGCGCCTTATGATACTGTGAATATGTAGAATGTCGGAGATGCAGCCTTCAAGCTTCAAAATTAGAATACTCTCCGGAAGGGTAAATGCAAAGGACGCGTAGGAGTCCCCGGTACATTGTGCCTTAAACTGAGGCACTCAACTGCGAGCACTGGAATATGTCGGTGGTGGAATTGGTCTGCAAGCCACCTCAGAGATTCCATTAATTCCCCCGATACTGCTGATCGAACGCATATGTATGTGGATGGAGGTGTCACATCTCGTTGGGGGCTCGCAGCGCTGGCTGGCTTGCAGTTCGTGAGGAATCCGAGGTCTCTGAGCAGCATTATTCGGCCAGAAAACCATCGACATTCTCGACTCTGCGAGGCGGGTGTGTGTGTGTTTGAGTATTTAAGAGTGTGTGTGTGTATTCCCAGTATGTATGCGGTGCATGAAGACACTAACCTCAAATGCTGATTGCGGCAGGCAATGGGCACACTCGTCGAGGCTCGGAGCGAGGACGCGAGGCAGGGGACGCGAGCTGGAGATACTAGGGGCAAAACTGCAATTGCAGTTGCGGGCCGCGAACACTGGCGCAGCTTTCTGCTCACACCGACGCACGTGCTCACACAGACACCCCCGAAACTAACCGAAATTCGTGGCTGGCGAACGCATAGATATGTATGTTTGCTTGTGCTCCACCAGCTCCGTGGCATATACACACAGACGCGATGCGGGACTGCAGTTGCAGTGTCGCAAGTTGCAATGTTGCCTGTTGTCTGTCGCAAAAGGCAGACGATCACAAAGCAGTTTCCGCTGCCAAAAGGATAGTTTCAAATGTTCATTTGGCGCTTCTTCGGTTCGGCTGGTTGTTCCTCGGCGGCTGCTGCCAGCTTCTTCTTGCTGTTGGGAAAACGTTGCGTATACGCCTCGTCGTGCGGCACACATGCAAATGAGCAAATTAGCGAATTAGCTTGTTCCACACTTTCCTGCTCCGCGATTGTTTTCGGTGCACTTTTGCGTTTTATTTTGGCTTGTTTCGATGGCCGACTACATTTTTAGTTATTTTCGATAGCTGCCTCACAAGTTCTCGACGGGAGCGCTCTCGCCCGTGTACATACGGCTGTGTACAGCTTTTTTATTAGATGTCGTCGACGTCGGCACGAAAAATCGAACAAAATGCCAAAAAATAACAAACCGAACGAAGGCGAACGCAAACGCGAATTCGAGTCCGAACCCGAAACGAGACTCAACCCAACTCAATTCGACTTGCCTCTCAGCGATGCCTCCGTCGTCTGTTTCAGTATCTGTGTCTTGCCCTCGCCTCTTTCTCTTTTTTGTCCCTACTCTGTACTACATACATCGTGCACTGGTGTGTGTGTGTGTGTATGAGAGAGTGAAGCGCGCCAACATTTAGCTTCGGAGGCGGCATCCAAGAGAGAGAGCGGTCTCCACACGCAGAGCGGCTGGGAGAGCCTCTCTAAGCTATTTTAGTCAAAACATTTGCCATTTTTTTCCCCTTTTTGCCGGTGAGCGAGCGTGTGCGTGCGTTTGGGTGCAGCGTCTTACTCAATCGTCGATGTGTTAGTGCAGTCTCTCGCAAAGCTCACTCTCCCACTCTGTAGTGGATTTTCTAATGTTGGGGCAGCGACGCCGCTGTCGCAGTCGGCGTCTCAGTCGTGTCTCAGCTGGGGAGCGCGGTGACTCCGCTGCCACCACGCCACCGTCCTTCGGTGACTCGATTTATTTTGTGTATAATCTCTCAATGTTTTCATGTTTGCAAATTTTGTACAAATTTCACCTCACTCTTTAATTCACTGCAGTTCAGAAGAGCTACACATCTACATGAATTGATGATAATAAAAATAAAAACTATCCCATTAAATATGTACTAAGGTTTAGTGATGCCCTTTTTGGGCATATATAAACCAAGCTATTGCATCTTCTGACAAATCGATCTGTGTGAACTACATAGCAAGAAGAGCCAAAAGATCTCGATTTCTGTAGAAGAATTCCAGTCGAATATGAACCTCGAGTTAGTTAAAAATTTCTAATTACTAATTACATGACAAGATACAAATAATTGCAGATATATTATATATATTGTTTTATATATATGAGTATGTTCTGTGAACATTTGAGTACAATCGGGGAATAAACATTGGAGTTATTCGACAATAAAAATGCACTCGCAAAAGGCTTAGATGGAGCATATCTATTTTGTACGTTATTATTAAAGCTTTATTTTTAAAGTCTACTGGAGTAACAGAAACAAACCTTTCCGACTTTATATCAGTTTATGGCCGTCCAAAAGGGTAGCGAGAGTTTACGCAAAACGACTACTAAATACACGCAGAATTTAAAATCGTAAAAAGTTATTTGGATCAGAATATATTCCTTTAGGAACAGTTTCTGCATCCTAAGACTTTTGAAAAAAGACGCCTCAATGTTCTCAATCCCATACTCAGACCAAAAGATATTTAATGAACCAGATTATGACAATCTTTTCGAAATAAAAACTTCTTGTTTGTTTGAATGTATATATATATATATATATATATATATGAATATGAAATAAATATAAATATGAACATTTTGAGTGAAATCGAATGATAACAATATTCTGTGTTACTGAACTTATGCAACATTTACATTTGCATTGGTAGCACCAAGGGATGTTGTTCTATATTTTTCTAGCATCATATGTCTCTTTTGGATGTGGCTCAGCATGCTCTTAGCAACAATTTTTTTCGCTTAAATTTTTTCAGCATGTGCTTAATTTATTATAATATATTTTGATTAATTTATTTTAAATTTGACTTTATTATATTGATCATAAATTTGAGCATAATTAGATATAGTGAATTAGCCATGTCCATATGCCTTTTCATTTCACCAACAATGCTTTGGGTATAGGGTATCTCACAGTCGGTTACACTCTACTATAGTTTTCTTCCTTTTTATTTTAAACATCCCGACCTGATAAACTTTTATTTATCACCGGGAGGGAGGCTAATTCTTCCTCCTACAAGTTCTATACAACTTAAGCTACGGAAACTTATATATATATGTCGTTAAAATTGTAATTTAAAATGCTAATCACTTTCTTCACCCAATTTGTAATTTTGTTTAACATCATCGAAATTCTCGAACTTGAAGTTGCGTTCGTCACTTATTTCTTACCTAAATAAGATGTGAATATTTTTCTTTGATTAAGTTACTTGTTCTTTGATTAATTAAATACTCCAATCTTTTTGCAAGTCCTTTTTTCATATTCGAATCACTAAATTTTGCATCTTATCGCACCATTTGGTTCTTCACCGATAGAAAAAAACAGTCTTACAGAAATTGTATTAATTGTTTTAAATGTATTAAAATTGTAACAAATTAAATTTTAAATAAAATTTTAACATTTATCTTAATCTTAAAAAAGATTTACCATATTTGATTAAAATATAACAACATATTTTCCAAGTTCTTAAATTTAAAACAACCAAAGGACAATACACTTAAGATCTTGTAGAAGTACTGACAAATTATTTAACCAGATAAGTTCATGTCCCTCGATAGGTTGTAGATTCTGGCAGAAGGACTGTGAGATATTTTTTGTTAATTTCGGTAATATCCACGTTGATTTTGAATTGAGTTGTAGGCGAGAATGTGTCGACAGGTGAGGCTTGCAAGGGGAGCCAGGGGAAGTAAAGCATTTACAAACACATAATACATTATTGTTTGTGTATGCATTATTGTATAAATAAACCGAGCTTTTTTACTTTTCTTTAAACAAAAGAACCAAGAACCAAGCGGAACATATATTCTCCACCCCTCCCCACGCTTTATCCGGAGATATGACCACGACTGCAATGAACTATATTTATGTACATATATATACATATGTACACTGCTGACGTCGTGTCTTTTGTGCCGTTTTTGCTAGTTGCTTACTTTCGTTGGGCTCTTGCTGTACGCTGAGGTTTCAGCAACGCTGCAGAAATGGCAAAACACGAAAATGTACAAGGTATTTTTCATGTCGCTCAAAATAAAATAATCAAAATGTCGCTTTGAAGAAAGAGCATGAACATATACAACTAAACAATTAAATTCACAACTCTTAAGCTGGCCAAGAAACAACGATGTTATTCAATATAGTGAACCCCAAGAGTTGAGTGTGTTCGACAAATACCTTTGCAGACGAAATTCTGCAATTTCCGGAGGTAGGAACTAATGCAAAGGGTATCTCCTATTATTCGATTGAAATATAACAAGTAGGAATGTTACAGTCGAGCTCAACTGTGAGATACCTGTTAGCCAAAGCTTTGTTTATTAAGGGGGAAATAAATAATTACTTGAGGTATGAAATAAAAACCTAACAGAGAGCAGGTTATTATGTTTAACGTACAATCAAATTTTTTTTAATGAAAATTTGTTAGGGTCTGTTGTTGCTCCACTGTTAAATATAAACAGATAAAGTCCCGGCTAAGAAAATTTTGGTCTCCGCCGTGCCAATGTAATAGCTAACGTCGACAGGTACCCAGACTCCCTGTCAAATCTTTTTCGACTCGGCAAAATACCAGCTGAGTCAAATACCTAACAGGAGAAGAGGAGAAGGCAACTCCCCCGTGTGCTTGCGCCTTACATTACAATTCGGAACCTAACAGCACAAACAGTGCTCTGCTAATCGTTCGCTTTCATATACATTTACAGGAGAGAAGAAAACCGATTTGCTTTACGCAAAGCTTATCTGGTATTTATCTTTTCCGGTCAGATAGCTATCAGGGATTTTAACAGTAAGGGCAGCACCGGCCCTTAATGATAAATTCGTAACCGTTTAATTCCATATTTATTATAACTTAGTCCGAACCAAGAATGTACACCAATAGAAATAAAAGTAGATTGGTCGCACCGTTTGGGAGAGTCTTGAAAAGAAGTGCGCTTAAAGCCACTTGGTCTGGGAATTCCACTGAACAAGGGACTTGTCTTTAAAAAAAAATCGAATTCACTATGACTAACTAGACCAATCATTTGCGGCGAGCGATAAGAAAATAAAATTACTTGTGTTATAAATTTTATTTTAATCATTCGATTTTACTAAAATTATCAAAGTGTGTCTGCTGAAATATATTTATTATTATATTATTAGAGAGAACAGATTTTTTAGTGATCCTTACTTTCACATTTTCTCGAGGAGACATTCTTGAAATCGCGACCATATTGTTATCGATTTTGCTGGATATAAATAGAAGAAGAAGCGATCAGCCGAGAAAAAATTTTACTCAATTTTGAGCTTATAAAGGAGGGAGATAGATAGAAAAATTAAGCTACCTCCACTCTCTTTATACACTGCCACACGTCTTATAGTATGCATTCAGGTTTTCGTCGACCTTCTTTGATTTTTCTGAGTGGTGCGTTCAGTAGTGACCGGATTTGAGATAGAGTAGCAACAATTGTGTTTGAGAAATGTGAGTATGCTTAATAAAATGTATATAATAATATACAAAATATATATACTAATAATAAAATATTCATATTATTTTCCTTTTCATTTATCGATTGTTCCTGTTATTTTTATAAAATTCATTTGAAAATTTTTAAACCTTTTGAGTATGCTGTACTGGAAAAATACCTGGTACCCTAGCTTTGTGCCTGATAGATAAAAACAAATTATTTTTTCGGTGACAAGCTCAGCCCAAATGGGGACTCTTTGAAGCAATGGATCGACTTAAAAGAAGAAGTTAGAAAGCTAACTTCGGAAGGCTGTTTGTATACCCTTGCAGTTTGCAATTTAGCTCAATTGTTACTATAACAGCTATAAGAGAAATATTAGCGACCGGTTTCGGTTAAATGAAAAAAAAAAAAAACATTACTGATGCTGTACAAAACATTTATACATATATAAAAACGCAGTGGTCTTAACGATTTCCCTAAATAGCGACATATTTCCTATGGCAGGATAATGTCATCCGATTTTTCTAAAATTCATAAATGCATTTTCAATGAGTTAAAAAGAACTTTATTTTGTTCTGTGTTCCTATGCAGATTTTAAAAAATCATTTTTTGATTGTTCCCGTGGCAGCTATATAATATAGGAGTACGATTTTTATAAAATTAAAACCGTAGTTTTGAAATCATATGAAATTATTATATTTCAGAGTAGATCCAAACTGGTTGTAAAACACATTATATTTTTTTTGTTATATTAATTTGCGATCGTTCCTATAATAGTTATTTAATATAGTCTTCCGATCCGGACTTTTCCTATTATATACTGCCTGCAATAAAAATAATGCTATCTGCAAAGTTTCATTTAGAACGAAAACTGAGAGTCTAGTTTGCATAGCAATAGACAGACGGACGGATCGAGTCGGCTGTTGCTGATGAAGAAAGTATATGCTTTTTAGGGCCGGAAACGACTCCTTCACTGCGTTACAACCTTGTGAGGAAAATTATAGTACCCTGCAAAGTTGTAAAGATAGGAGAACTTTAATGTATAGTAGCTCCCATGCTTATTATCCGAATTAACATATTATTATTGTGTGCTATGACATGTTCTTTCATCTCGGTTTTTAATGAAAAGCGAATGTAATTTGAGTACTCCTTGAGTACTTTCCACTCAATTTCAAGATTGTTTCTTCACAAATAAACTGAAATGAGAAATAACTCAAATCGAAAATATTTGTTCTTAAATTGTAACTCCTAAAAAACTGTATAAGGAAGGCCCTACGTTACTATTAAGTCGCTGCATCGAACACTCACTGTATTTCCATCTCATGCTCCCTCTTCTGCACAATTTTTTGTTTGTGCATCTGTTGTGCATTTTGTAGTTAAATATAGCAATTTTTTAGCATAGTTGCGAAGATTCCTGCTCAGTTTGGTCTCTCGGGGTGCCTGTGTGTTGTTTACCAATGCACACAGCTGTTTTGCTTTATAGACGCCATGTGTTTGTGTCTTCAACAGTGTAGGTGTGTTTGCGTCTGCCTTTTGGTTCAGTCACCTATCGATTTGATTCTGTTTCCCTCTCCAAATCAAAAACAAGGAACGGGAATCGGAGGGGAGCCTTTACGACCAGGACGAACATACATAAAGCCATTGAATCCAGTGCTGAAAGGAAGGACTAAACAGAGCCGCACCAAAGATGCAGGCATTCCTCCGATTTATTGATTATAATCGAGCATCGAGGCTTTTTTATTTTGCTTGCTTTCGTTCAAAACAAACCTATTTATATGCCGGCTGCCTGATAAGGGAAGTTACTGGCGATAAGAACGAACTTTCGATGATTTTCTATATATGTGTGCATGCCCCTGTGTATGTAGAAGCCTCTTTCCCGCCTGCGCCTCTTCGTCAGTCTGGCAGAGCTCCCCTCTCCGAACTAATACGGCATGTCAAACGAGTCTAATGCAATTACCTTAAATGACTGCAGAAATGCAATTTAGAGAAATATGTTTAAATCTTGCGGAAAGCGAATACCCAACAGCTTAAGTGCCGCGTGAATTTTTGTCCACGGTTGACAGGTGATATAAGTAAGCTTGTGCGTAATTCTGGCCCGCCCCCAGGCTGCTCTTGTCTGTCTCCTGCTGATCCAGCCAGGCGTAAAGTGTGAAAATCCACACGCACCCAGTGAAAGCCGCTCAACGCACAAACTATTGGCCAACCACGCCCGCCCTGCAAAGCCGCTTCCCTCCTCTGGCCCCCCTCACGGGTCTCTTCGTTTAATGGAATTTATGTAAGTAATAGGATTAGTTGGGACCAAGGGTCGCACACCTTTTCAGCGACCATAAGTAACTGACAGACATCGGCCGTCACTCCGCTTCCAGCCATCCGTCATTCGGCCCACACAGCCACCCCTCTCCGCCACCGGAAGCACTCTCAGATGTTGTGCCAAACATTTCCTCGGGAACTAAATGAGTTTTGACATAGTTTCCCGAGCGGGAACTCAGCAGGGGAGCCCTTTATGTCTGACAACTTTTTAGGGGCTCTTTAAGGAGTGCGTGGAACTCGAATTTAAATTTAAGCTTGGCTTGCATCTCCACTATTTCCCATTGTATTTATTTCTCTTTTTACTCACCCACCCCTTCAGGCCAGCTTTGTAAACTTTATCCCATTTTCTGGCTGGTTTTCCTGGCTTGAAAGTGAAAACGGCGAGATACGCCATTGAAGGCGTCTCTTCGCTTAATTTCCACAACTTGGTGGAAAGCACGTTTCTTATTTAGACAGACAGCAGCAGACAAATGTTGGTTAAAACAGCAGCAGAGTTCTGAGAAAAGGAAAGTCTCCCTTGTTCCCATTCTAGCCGCGCGTTTTGCAATTAGCGGTTCAGAATCCAGCGGCCAGACCTGGGCTGTAAGTCAACTCAGACAAATTTAGTGGCCATAAAGGAGGGAATGAGCAATGAGCATCGAATTGGCTGCTAACAAAGTTTCCATTGCAGTTAAATGCAGTTGCAGGTTTGAAATTTTATAGCTTCGTTGCCAACGCCCCCGAAACGCCCCAAGTTTCCTGCCCCTATAGTCAGCAGGTTCTGGGGCAGGCTAGTGCCACCTTAGTGCCCATACATTGTTGCTCGGTAATGCCGATAAAAACTACCACTTTGCGCCGTTTCTATTTTGCTGCAGCTGGTCGGACAAAAAGTGTGCTTGAGCCGGCAATCCCAGTCGCAGAGATGCAGATTGCAGAATGACCAACAGTTAAATACATGCTTCGTTCCCCTTCGCCGCTGCAAAGGAATTTTAGGTGCAATAATATACTAACATTAAACATAAGGAAAGCTCCACGGGAGGGACCACCAGAAAGCGAGGACAAAATCCGCCAATGAACGCATTAATGCAAATGGGTCTCATTTGCTTAAAGCCCGAGGCTTGATGGTAAGGTATAAGGTAATGTAGACTTTCAAACTGTTATCAAGGCCTGGAACTATACCTGCCCTTTTGTTTCCTATGTTTTAACACACTCCGTATACCCAGCCTTCATCTCACTCAATCTATGCCTTTACCTGCCGCCCATCACTCGCCGGCACTCTCTGGAAAAATGTTTATTGCATGGCAACTGACGACAACAACGTCATATGAACGTCATGTGAATAACAAATACCCGGCAACAAACCACCCTCCCTGCTGTTCGATAGCCGCACTTCCCTATTCCCCAACTCCGAGCCCATTCTAAACCCACCCCATCTGAGAAGGGCCATTGGATGGCTTTAACACAGGGCGTATGAGAATATAACGCATACGCTCCTTATGCCCAGCACTAGGATGTGGATATGGATTGGCCAAACCTTACCAGGGCGTATCATGTGTCGACAAAATAAGGCAAAAAGTCGGCGGGCTCGCTCACAAATAATAAATTATTTTTCTATGCGATCCCTCCTCTTCAATGGCTATTCTCCCTAATTACAAGCGCAGCCAAGCGTTAAAAAGCCTTTTCAGCTGGGCCCAACTTGGACTGCTTTCCAGCGTTTTTGTGAACTCATTTGTGGACTTTTGACTAGCGACTAGGGCGTTCTGCTACGTACATGACAGCATACTAATATTAACCTGTGCAACGGCTTTCATATAGGGCCTCTTAATTGGATGTGAGGCTGTGATGTCACACGGCTTCCGGCCCAGTTGCCACGGATATACGTATTTAGCCGCCCTCTTTCTGTCATTTATCCTTGTAACACACTCATTCCCAAGGCCGAAAGAGGCCGCTCTTAATAAATGAGAGGTTCCACCCGAGATCCTGGAACCAGAGCCCCTTCAATTCCACTGACTTCGCGAACCCCTGGGAATTCAGTCCTGTGATTGCCATTCTGGTTGCTGTCATTCACAACACTCACTCGCTTCAGTATAAGTATACTTTCAGTCAGAAGTTTGCAACTTAGTCAACCCTATAAAGTATGTTTATTCTGGATCAGCATCAACAGCCAAGTATATTTAGCCGTATCAGTTCGTCTGTCCATTCGTAGCAAACTAGTCTGTCAGATATCTTCATTCTCTTGCAGGTCGAGGCTCTGTTAGAGAATATATTTAAATAAATAAACATAAACTTTGTCTTTGCTTTCTGTGTAAATTTATGAAATGGGCTTTTAATTAGGTGAGGGCTAATTAGATCTGAATGGGACGGTATATAAAGTATCCAGTGCCTTATGTAGAATGGGACTAGAGCTGAGGCTGGACTATTCAACGAGTGCATCGATGCTGTGTTCGATTCATAGTCACCTTGTTCCAACCGGCAGAAGAAACCTTCTGCAGCACAAAAAACTTACAATTGATTATGATGTTATAAAAGAATGCCCCGTCCCCGCCCCCGCTCTCGCCCCGTCAGCACGCTCCCCTCGCTAATGATATGTCACGTTTTCCCTGTACTCCAGAAACTACATTCAATGACATGGCGGAAAAATCCGCAGAGTCAGAAAAATTTTTGCAACAACTGCAATAAAATGAAAATGAATCGAAATGACATGGGGAGAATGCAGCCGAAAAATGCAATTTCCCTGCGGTTCTGCGGGCTCGGTGGGTGGGCTGGCTCGCTGCTGGAGTTGGGCCAGACTGCAACTTCCACTGTTGCCAAGTGCAGCCCACGTAATTCGCAAAAAAAACCATTTGCAACAAAAAAAAAGGCAGCTCGACGAATGTCAATTAAACTTGTCATTAATGACATGGCCCATGGTCCTGCCACTAACGCAGATCCAGCTGCACAGAAACACAGCGAGTTGCGCTCTTTGGCGACGCATCGCCAGCTTCAACGCATTAAAATTGCAGCTACTTGCTGGTCAGGGATGGGCGGAGTTCGGGGCAGGGGCTGGGGCTGGGGTTGGGGTTGGGATTGGCAGACGGGCTCTGTCCTTGTCGCTCCCTTTCGTGAGCACGGGCGCTCGGCAACTGACCATTCGGTCAGACAACCCCTTGCGCTGGCTCCCACACTCGCCCCTCCACCAGCCAACCCCCAACCATCCCCCAACCACTTCGCTCCGACTCTGCCGCGGTCGCTGGGACTACTGCCAGCCTGCCATTTGCCGTTAAAAAACGTGTGGAGTCAACTGTACTTCGACGTCCACACACACACACACTCGCATCACCGTTTTTATATACGAATTTCATTTCAATTCATTTAAAATATGTGTAATGGTTCGTTTTTCCTGAAGCTGTTGCTGCCTCTGCCGCTGCGGTCGCCCATCCTTTGGACTCGCTCACCGATGAAAGCGCCCAGCTCTCCTGCCTCCTGCCTCCTGCCCCTCGCCCGCTAGTGCTTTAATGTCCAGCAAGGGTCGGTGGGGTGGCGACGGAGTTTGGCGTTCGAGGCGCATTTTTTCAATAATTAATTTTTTGCGCGTAAATGAAATTTACATGTAGATGAGTGTGCGAGTATATGGGCTCGTGCACTGTACAACGGGCTTAGCGTATGTACATGGGGACACCTATACATTTACGCACGAGTGTGTGCTTATACACACATACAAACATACACACATACACTCCATACATCCACATGGTAAATGGCCGCCGAATATTAGCATTAAGCTGAGTTTTATTGCATATATTCCGACGCGTGCGCCTCTCTTCCTGATCTGCACTAAGAAAAAGGATACTGCTACTATTCTTGCTCTATAGACTATAGACGAAGATTGAGTAAAATATAGGGGATTCGTAGAAGAAAGAAAGCTAATGCTCAGGTGAGTGGTATCCAGGATCTGTACTCACCGAATTGACACGCAAGGATTACTCTGTCAGAGGATTTGTCTCGTTTTCCACGATATTAATAGGTGTGTTGGGAATGTTGCTATATGCCAGATAAACGCCTTCTCCCTGTGACTGTGGCACCTCTATACTTTTAAGATCCTCGAATACTTGAGTTACGGTTATGTTAATGGTAATATAATTTAGTTTTTAGCTTAGAACGTGTTTCTTATCTGAATGGAATTTTTTCACTACTAATGTTAGTTTAGTTTTTTGTTATTTTTTAAGTACGAAATGCGTTTGATAACGGTCTTAACATGCGTTTTAGATCATTTTTGCTTTTCCACGATATGATTAATTGAAGATAATTTTTATATGGATATTTATTGATATAGTGATCTCTTGAATCCGATCTGTCCGCACCACGGGAAAACTCGTCCTGCACGCACACACAGACTTGGCACGTGCCACATTCAAAATACACCTGTGGTTGCGCAACTTTGGCACAGTTTGCTTCCCTTCACTTGCGAAATGTTTGTTGCCACTTCCTTATTTATTTCGGTTTCTTCACCTCTGAAAGTTTATAAACTGTTTCTCAGCTCGTTTCACTCCAGACTTTTTTAGAACATTTTCTCGACCGCTTTTTACGAACGCAAAATTTAAAGACTAAGACGAAAATGTAAACCTCAACCGAAGAGTTCAATTTTTTTAACGACAAATATTTTCTGTTGCTCGTTATTTATTTCCGTTGGATTTTGTTTTTTTCTTTTGCTTTTTCCTCATTTAAAAACACACTAAAGAAATTTAACAAATTTTGGCTATTTCCGTTTTTGTATTTCTCTTTGATACTTGATTTTGCTGTTGAATTTCAGATTTCACTTCTGCTGTTGTATTTTCTGTAGCTTTTCTGTTCTCTATTTTCTATTTTCTATTTTCAATTTGTTATCCTGTTATTGGCTTCTGTTATCGGCTATATCTTTTGTTCTCTGCTATTGGGTTGGACCGGGTTCTGATTGTTAGGCTATTTCCGATTCTGGGTGTGATGCTGTATCGATTCGGCTTGTGTTTCTGGCTTCTGTTGCTATTTTTGCTTATTTATTTCAGTTGCTTTATTTTGTTTCTATTTTCGTTTGTTTGCTTTGATTTGTTTGCTGGCTTGTTTCCGTAGGGTTCTATTATTGGTTTCTTGTTGCGATTTGATTTGTTATCGATTTATTCTGTTAATTAGGCTCGCTATTATGGTTACGATTTGTTGTTATTATTTATTCTTAGATTATTAGTTGTTTATTTTATTTTGTAGCTTTTCTGGTTTGTTGTTATCAGTTGGTTGTTTGTTGCAGTGGTTGTAATTGTTGCTGTTATTTCTGTAGTTGTTGTTGTTGTTGTTGTTGCGGTGTTTTGTAGTTATTGTATTCCAAATTTTGTTGTGAATTTTGTTTGTTAAATTTTGAGAAACTAACTAAAAATCACTTTTTGTTTTTTCCATACAACTGAAAGTTAATTTTAATTTGTTGTACTATTTCCTGTTGTTGTAATTGATGTTATATTAGTTTGTCGTTGAATTGTTTTTTGAAATTATATAGAAATCATTTAATTATTTATTAATAAGAAGATTTAAATCAAAATCGAAATGATTGCACTTAAGTTTTTATCGTTGTCGCTTTTATTATTATTACATTTGTATTATAATATGGGCTCTTGGTTCCCCGTTCGTTGGTATTATACTCGTATTATTGTGGTTATATTATGATTTGATTTAACAAAACAATATTTCAGTAAGTATCAACAACGTTTTAACGTAATGTTTAAAAATGTTCCAAACAGTCAAAAAGCACCTGCGAAAGAGACAAGTAAACCCAATTAGATTTCCACATGCATAAATCGTTCGCGCCTCCAGCAGATTTCAGGAATATCTCTAAAAAAGTGCAATCAAGAAGGGAATTGAATCCGAAAGTTAAATAAAACAATTCCATATTATTAATTGTACAAAGTTCAATCGTCTTTGGATCAACTTATGATATACACATCCACATGCATGCATCTGAAATCTGCCGGCGACATATTAGAAAACAAAACTATGTATAAATGGTTTATCGCAAAGAAAACGCAGTTCGTCGTGCTTCTGGCCTGGGCTCCCGATCTCGTTCTCGCCTTTCACCGCAGCCTGGCCGCGATTCCTGTTGCCAAAATAAACTACACAGACACAATTGCAAACAAGGCTCCCCCTCCCCCTATTCCTAACCCTAGACACGCGTGTAGAGGCACGCATTGTCTAAACGGCAAAGAGAGCGTTGAGAGAGCGTGCCGCGAACGAGATTCGCCGCGAGAGAGAGTGGGAGGATGGCAAATGGCAAATGAGAAATGACAGAGAACAACAACATTTTCAAGTTCAAAGCGCCGCCAGTTGATGAATCCAAGGGGTGGGTGGCCGCCAAGGGGCTGCTCCGTGCGGGGCAACAAACAAAGCGAAAGCAGAAACCAAACAACAACTAAGCAAAACAGACAATCAAACTGCGTTGTGATCTAATGCAGAGAACAACGAAAAACTGCACAAAATAAAGGTTAGCCGACGGTGACTGCATTTCGTGCGGGGCAGATTTATGGATAGCGACAGACTATTTATTCTGCGTTTATGCGTTGCGCAAATTCATGCAATCCTTAACGTGTGTTCATGTATTTGAAGCAAAACACGAGAGTTGGCTTCGAAACCGAATTTCATGAAATGACTAGGCACAACCAACTAAACTTTGGGGCACCTCTTGTGCAGTAGTGCAACAATGCTTTTAGTTTCACGTATTCGTCTGCATACACATGGGGCTCAGTTAGATATTCCAGGATACATGTTCATAACCTCTTTCACATACATATGCACAAATATGAAATAAATCTTTTGTAGACTAAATAAGAGTCAATGAAACCTCTTTCAACATTTTAAATGTAAGTGGCTCCGCTGCAAGTGTATGTACATTTCAGAACGATATGTTAATGACACAATCAGCTTATAGGGGTTTGTTTACTTTGAAATTGTCACCAGACAAAACAAAATAATTAGAAAATAACAACATTGTGTTTTTGCATCCTTTGAGTTCGGTTCCACTCTTCTGTGAAATAGTTTATAATTCAGTTCATAAGATGCTTTCCAAATTTTTTATCGGAGCCTCTGTGTAAGTGAATGTACATTACCCAAAATGTGAAAATGTGCCTGTGGTATTAATCAATTAATCTTTGTGTATTTTGCAGTTAAAGTTAATGGCATAAACTTAGGAACAGCTCTCACACACACACACACCCACACACGCGTCATTTTTGCATTGGAGTGCTACGGGAACTATGGCTATTAACCGCCGGCATCGCCAACTTCCGCCCACCGAACGCGGAGCGTAGCAGTTGCGGATAGTTTGTATTTGTGGGAACTGCTGAAGCGCGTCGGGGAGAGCGATATCCGTAGATGCAGTAGATATGTACATAGCTCTGCATTCGGGATGGGCCAACTGACGCGATTAACTATCTATCTAATCGTTATAGAATTCCATCAGTAGTCCGGTCGATACACCCTGAGAATCGAGTCTTCTAATACCACTTCCAAATCGTATTCCCCAGCAGAGGACCAAGTCCCTGCAAGACACACACTGCAGCCACGGGCACCCAGCACAGACACATGCTCTAGATCGAGAAATAGCACAAGAAACCGGCGGTTGAGCGGGCCAGGCACAAAGGCGAGACGCTGGACGGAACCGCAGCTAGGAGGACTCCCAGCATTCTTTTCTTTGGGCGCGGAAAATAATAGAAATTCGCGCGGGCACTCTAAGAGCCGTCGAGCTCCGCGAAACGCACCGAAAACGGCCAAAAAGATGAATATGTGCAAAAATCTTTTGCATACGCTCAAGAACCCCATGGAAGCGCGACGACCAAGCCGCAGTCGCGGCCGACGTCGACGTTGACGGCGGAGAGCAGCAGCAGCCGCGAGAGCTGGGAGCTGAGAGAGTCGAAAAGAAATCAAAAAAGCCTTCGGTGAATGCGGGACGGGTAGGGTTTGGGAGACGGCGCGCAGTAGGGGGCTGCCACTACGGTTGGGCACAAAGCTTTTTACGGACACTCGCGCTCAGACAACGAAAACGAAGCGAAAATGAAACGAAGCGAGCACAAAAGACGACACGAACCTCAACACCCCTGCCCAGCCCCAGCCGAGTCTCCAAACGAGAGAGACAAGTGCTGCGAGAGCGCTGCTTAAGACTCCATATGTGCGTATGTGTATACGTGTGGGGCGGACAGAGAGGAACGGCGCGAGAGAAGGAAAGAGCGAGAGAGAGGGACAACCAAAGCAAAGCAAACAAAAGTGTCGGCAAAAAGTTCGCAAAAAGTCATTTGGCGGTGGAGGCTCGTGTGCATGTCGGTGTGGATACTGCTGTATCTACAACTGTGCACCAGTGAGTAGTATCTGTGTGCGCCACGTAGCCGTGGCTGTGTGTGTGCGTGTCTGTCGCGCGTCGCGGCTCACATGAGATACGCTGCTATCGCACGCGTCGCTGCCGACTGCGGCCTCGGCGTCGCGTGCCTTTGCAGCTAAAGTTTGCTTTCGGCAAAGGGTGAAAGGGGAGCAGGAGCCTGGCATGCTCCGCTCTTTTGGGAGAGGGCAGGTCAGGGGGAGCACCTGCGTCTGGCCCACAGGCTCAAGGGGTGGGCACCCCACCTCCCCCATAGTCTGATGCGGGCTGTCTGGCTTTATGGATCCTTTTGGCGGCAGCACGTGAAAGTGTTACGATTGGGAATCCGACCTACCGAGCTTAGAAGTGGGTAAATCAGTCGCAGTCCTAGTCGCCGGGGGAACAGGAGTAGGGTGCGTAGTTTTGCGCACGGCCACCAAGCGTCTTCCCGACCACCAGTTTTCCCCGCCCGTCCCTTACATTGCTCATAGAAATGCATGCCCCGCGTCACCTACACTTAAATAAAAAGTCGTCCTGAGGTCTTTTAATAATATATTAATTTACATATATAATATAAACATCTTCATATGTAACTACATATATATTTACAAAAATTTATTTTTAGGAAATAAAATCTTATCAAAAAACGAAGCTAACTTCGGGAAGCCAAAGTTTGTATAATTTGACATTTGACATAACCCAAACAAATAATATAATAATCTCGAGTTATTGTTGGAAATTTACTAAAATAATATTTTTTTTATTAATTTCTCGATCGTTCCTATGGCAGCTATGTCCGAATTTTATAATTTAAAACCATAATAGATGCAAGTCCCTTGAAAAATAACAAAGTTATATATTTTATTTTAATAATTTCCCGATCGTTCCTAAGGCAGCTTTATGATATAGCTGTCCGATCTGGTCCGTTCCAATATAAATACTACATGCAATAGAAAGAAGACTATCTTTAATATTTCATTCAGATAGCTCTAGGACTGAGAGAGTAGTTTGCTTAGAATCGGAAAGACGGACAGACGAACACGGCTAAATCCACTCGGATGTTGGTGCTGATTTTATTTTATTTTACCAAATTAAGTCTAGTATGCAATATTAAAATTAATAGGAGGCTCGAACAAAAGATATTGACCAAATGATTTCAACATTAAAGCAATGCGATGGTCTAAGGAGTTTGATGATTCCGACAAGACAAAACACCTATATATTTCTTGAAATCTGGAATTTTGTTCGAGAATCGGTACAGAAACAGTTGCATTGGTTTGCACTACGTGGATTAAACTGAAAACCACATCGTCACTTGAAATCTTACGTCGATAGTTAGGGTCTTCGGATCTGCTATGGTGATGATCCTTAGGAGCATGTATTCAAAAAAGACTCCTAATGCGAACTGAAGACTGTTGGCATGTCTTTGCTAATTTGAAATAAAACATTATTGGCGAAAAAGTATAAAAAGTCATCAAGTACTTTCATAAATTTCTGGGAACTATTTTTTTTTTTTTTTTTTTTTTTGAGATTTAATTTCTAAATTCAGAAAGACTTACGCACCCACACAGAATAAGAAAATTATTTTATACTTGATTTAAGCCTGGGCTTTCTGTATCAACTTAGGATTAAAATGACTAAATTTTTGAATTTTATTATTATTATTGAAACATATTTTAAAATGTTGTTGAATTGAAACAAAATAATACAAATAAATTAGATAGGAAGGTT
The DNA here is from genome assembly GCA_008042775.1 of Drosophila pectinifera. Classification (NCBI taxonomy): domain Eukaryota; kingdom Metazoa; phylum Arthropoda; class Insecta; order Diptera; family Drosophilidae; genus Drosophila; species Drosophila pectinifera. The sequence continues at coordinate 40,869 of VNKC01003463.1, forward strand.
TCTTAACCATACATATGTTAGGCTCTACCTCTGAGTCAAAAGCGATTCCGAAGAGGGAATAGCTAACCAAAATCACCAAGCCGGTGATATTAATCTATTGCACGCAGAGAAAGATTGTTTCAAAATTTGGACACACCCACTTCCGACCTCGGAAACCAAAAAGAAATCTTTAAATAAGCTATAGATGTGATTTTTTTTAAGTAAATAGATAGACAAATGAATTTACTTGTGCAGACGTTTTCTGAAAAATTAGTAAAATTTGGTATTAAATTCGAGACTCTCTTTTTCTTAATTCTTTTTATTCCATATTCTTGTTGCTATTCTTATTTATTTTTTTAACAACAAATTTAATAAAAAGGAGAAAAACAAAATAAGAGAGTGAACAAAAATGTTTGGAAAAAGTACGGTGAACATGGCACCCAGTGCTCTAGACCATAACCTTCAACATTTTTGGCAATTAAAATGCGCTTTCTTAATTGAAAAGAGTGTCAGAAAACTGGTGTGTGTGAAAGAGATAACATTGTTCTAAAAAGTTTTCATTCGTGACTGCGATCGAACGAGTTTTGGTGCGTCTTTGTAAATTTTATCAATTGAATAAAAAGGATAAAAACTTAATAAGCAAGATAAATAAAAATGTAACTGGACCACTGGACCCTAGACTACAACCAACTTTACATACGACCACGTTTGATAATAATATGTCGCCAAGACCGCAGAACAGAATAAACGTATGCAATAAATCAAATATAATATATATATATACATATATATATAATTATCAAATCAACTTTTTAGCTTTAGACAATTTTCTCAGAAGTGAAATGAAATGTATTAAATGAATAAACATGAAAAGCCGATCTAACCGTCACTCAGACCTCTAAGTCAACAAGAGTTTAAGCTATTTACGGCGATTGCCACCGCCTAATTTGTATTAATAGCTTAAACATTTTTGGCAGTAATAGTGCCCTTTTTTATTGGAATAGAGGTGAACGAGTGTGTGCGAAAGGGATAGCAGATCGCTTGGCATTGTGTGTATATGCGAATCTTCTGCAACATCCATATTTGTGTTGGCAGCACCAATGGTGTTGTTCAACATGATCCTAGCAAAATTTGTCTGATTTCGGTGTTGCTCAACATGTATCAACATTTGTCTTCTATTTTGAACATCTGTCAAGTTTTTCATAGTTTTAAGCATAATTAGACGAAGCGAATTAAAAATTAACGATAAAACTTGACTGTAGCTTTCCTACTTTTTTGTAATATGGCATACGAAATGGCTATACAAAATTACTAAAATGGCTAGATCTAGCCACAAAATTATTGTATTTTATATTACCGAAAAAAACATCTATCACAATAAGTTTAAGTATAAAATAACCTTCATTTAATTAATTACAAAAAAATTATAAAAATAATGGCCGGTATATATTAATGCATGAAGCTAAGAAATTCAGTATTAAAATAGGTATAGACAATGTAATATTCCAAAATTTGTATAATATTTGAGAAATTTCTGTGCCGAATTTTGAAAATAGCAGTCATCGCTTGCTAATTCTTAAATTCATGTCACACAGTAAATTAAATGTGGCGTTTTTTATTGCATTCAGTGCATACATATGTAAGTTATACATTTTTCTCTATCGGCAACGCCAGTTTAATCAGTTCCTCTTGTTTTTGCTACTGGACGGTAGTATCAGTAGGAAAACAAAAGTGATCACTTATTAATACATATATTTCAATAAAAAGCGATAATACCGAACGAATCACAGCAAAACAACAAATAACCGGCTAATTCCAAAGAGCGACAAGTGAAGTTCGTTACATCAATAGTGAAGGCTGAATTATGCAGTAATATTGGGGCTTTAAACATAAATGTTTCGCAACTAAATCAACTAAGTTTATTTTTGGCACCGCCGGGCGAAGTGGCTCAGTTGCTGAGGGTCCTCGATATTCGCTTGAAAGTATTGCCTAACTGTCAACTTCGGTGGAGGGGGGAATCGGGGCAGCGAATTTATTATGTTTGATTGTTTGGAAAGGAGGGACAATGACAATGATTACGTAATCAATTTACATTAAAATGTGTTGGAAAAAAGTAGGTTAAAAAAAAGTATGATAACGTAAATCAGGGATGGAGGTGATTTCTCTTGATTATATATATGATATAAACTAATGTATGATATAACCTAATGAACTAAACTAATAATTGATAAAATATTTACAAATAGACTCCATTGAACTGCTCTGGTCAGGCGAAGCCAGCCGTGGATGAGGCAGAGGCTCATCGCCAGTAACCAAGTTTTCACTCTCTTGGCTTCTAGACGGGCCACTGGCCCGGGGAATCACCCAATTCTAGTACAAGATGACACAACTGAAAGATCTTCCTGGACTTGGAGGCCCTGTGGAAGAGAGCTACTTTGAGCCTTGTGGGAACCGAGGAGTGCGAGGTGCGAGGATACAAGAGGATGCGAGGATACAAGAACAAAAATCTAGAGATGCCAAGTAGCACTTTAAAAAGCCTGGAGCATGAGTTTGAAGCTCCAAAACTCTCTAAGCGGTGAAGCGTGGCAACGTCGCACAGGCAACAATAGATTCTCCCATTTGGCGCCAATACGAAAAGTCAACAAAGCAAAAATACTACAACACGGAGAGGAGAGGAGAGGAGAGCGTCCGATGTGCCCGAAGAGCGGACACATGGCCTAACCATTTGCCGGCTGCTTAGATTTTGCCGGTGCAAAAAGTTGACGAAGAGCGAACGCCGAAAGCTTCAAATGTCCCTCGAACTCTGCTCAGCGTCGTCCGATTCGATGCCAATGTGGATTCATGCTAAGATTCAGATGCAGACTCACAGCCAGATTTCAAGAGCCCACGCAGACCCAGACACAGACACAGACGCCGGAGAGCACACGCGGCGTATGCACAACGGAAATAAAAAGTCGCCTCAAATAGATTCTGCTGGTTTTGTTGACTGCTGCAATGGTTCGAAATCCCGCCCAAGAGCGAGTCTGGACAGTGGGAGAGTGGTGGCTAAAATTGCTGTGTTTTTGCTGAATAGGAAAGGCCTGCCCGAGAGATGCTTCTGCTATTACTGCGTCCGATAAGGCGCCCTTTGCGTCCCGCTCGGCTCGATTCGGCTTCAATCTTATCGCCTATCGTGGAATAAATATTCCCCGCGCGATTTCGGTTCGCCGCTTTGGATAAGTAGTTAGCTCAACTCAAATATTAGGTCACACAAAAAGCCGGTTCTGTTGTGTTCGCTCGGCGGTGCTTCTTGTTGTTGTTGGCAGCACTGTTATCTTGAGTGGAGCTTGCATATGTGGGTGAGCTTTGGCCGCGGGCCTGTGCATGTGTGAGCGAGCTGGCAAGCCGGTTTGTGCCCTCTGTTGCTTTTCCCAACTCGGTCGACTATATAAATTCCAGCCGGACTCTCCCAGCGAGCATATGCTCCCAGTGCCGGGCGAAAGAGCGGGTCGAGAAATAGAACGCAATAAATGTGAATTAGGCGGGAGAGGCGCCAATCTACCCCTCCGCCCCTCTGCCCCTCTGCTCCCTCTTCACCCAGCAGACTCTGGGGTTTCCCTAATGGCCTTTCGTGTGAATTTGCACTGATTTATAGATTAGAGGAATCATGCGTGCAATCACATCTGGAACGGGGTATGACCAGAGTCCACCGGAATAGATCAGCTATGGCTTTGTTTCAGCCTCCTGCTGATGAGTATTTAATATTTAATATTTTTTATGTAAATATTCAATTTCACAAAGAACAAAAATTATTCATATAATGTTTTTTATTCGAGATATCGTTTCTTCAACTTTCAGTTTTGGAAGTGAATTAACGTGTATTTTTTCTCCCTATAGACAAGAAAACCAGTTTGACGCAAGTAAACTATGTATGAGTTCAAGACATTGTGTTGGAGCTTTTTAAAAAAGGCTTGTATTCAAAAGCGTTTAGCTTTAATAATAAAGAAATATGACTGGGTGACCAAAGATAACTTAAATATATTAAATATTACACAATTATATTTGGATTTTGGCATGTTGTTTATATGAAGATACATGATTACAATAGTATTAACTAACTTTTCATGCAAACTCGTAAAGTCTTTAATATCCTCCTTTAATAGAACATTTTTATTCCACTAGTCTACAGTGCAAAATATTTAAAATGAAGTGTACCATAACCTGAGATTAAATTATCCATTTTCAAAGTCAAAGTTAATCCGTGCAGTTTTTAATCCTATTTACAATGTATCTAAATAAAATTTAAAGTGACAGGCCAAGTCGCAATCCAGAAATGCCGAATAGATGTTTTTATACATTTGTCATTTGCTTTGAAGATAACAGTTACTTGTTGTTTTACCTTTAATTAAGCGGGCAATCGAAGTCTTAACATAATGTGAACATATGTGAAAAATGAAATAATTAAACTTTACTTTACTACTTCCCACCGGAAGCAAGAGATGTATCATGTGGCATCTCCGGTAGCCGCTCGACTAGACCATATTAGGGTGCCGCAAGAACTGCAGGAGTCCAGGGAGTCACTGGAGCCACTGGAGCCACTGGAGCCACTGGAGCCACTGGAGCCACAGAAATCTTTAAGCCAAGAGCCGCAGGTTGCACCAGCTCCCACTGGAGGCAGACGCAACAACCTGCACAGAACAAATTCATGTTGGTTGAATCAACCAACTTCTGTGGGTTGATTTACAGTAAGACTACGGTACATGTAATTTTTGTTGGCCTTTGTGATTTTTTTGTGAGCATCCAATTCTCAACTGGTTCTAGCATCACTAGCATGAAGAGACCGTTGCCCGCCAGCAATTATGTTTACTATTGCGGAAATAGTAAGACACTGTTGCAATAAATAAAGAAATTTGAATTTGCTTGAATTTACTATAGAACAGTAAACGTAGTGTGTATAAAACAGTGATCTAAATTTTAATTATGTGGCTAAAAAATTTCTTATTGGCGATAAATAGCTATTTTTTAATAATAACCATTTTTTATTCATGTTATGCGTTGCCTGGGCACCACTGCATTTGTGGCTAAAAGAGATAGTTGGGCAGGATTACACATCGATAAGCTGAATTAGAGGAGCTACGGTAGACTGAGACCGACTGTGAGATGCCCGGTACCCAAAGCATTGTGGGTGAAACTAATATACTAATAATTACTAAATAAGCTCCAATTTATGAAAATCTTAAATTAAATTAAAATTGACAAATGATGAAAAATGTTGCTAGTAACATATTGCGCATCACCGAAAAAAGGAAGATGTTGCTAGGAACATGTTGAGTAACATCTAAAATAATACAGATGTTGCTAGGAACATGTTGTGCAACATGTAGGTTCTGCCAACTCAAATGTATACAACTTTATAAGAAACAGTTTTTTTAATAACTCCCATGGTTAGCATCCGATTTCACTCAAAGTGCACTTAGACCTCATCACAAATGTATTTATTTCATATCCATTTACTTAAAGCCGAAAATCACGACTATATTTCACTTATTCGCTTATTATGGGGGAAGTGGGCGTGGTCATATTAAATAAAACGTGGCCTGAGTGCAACAGATTAGAAGGTGGTCACCAAATTTGGTAGCTCTAGCTTCTTTAGTTTCTGAGATCTGTTGTTTCACAAGGACGGACAGATGGACATGGCTAAATCGACTCGGCTGTTACATACATTCCCGGTTGGCACTAAGTTATAATACCCTTCTACCCTAAGAGTACCGGCTATAAAAAGGCCAACATTATCAAGTAATTTCCATTTTATTTTAACGCAACCTTTTGACACAACTAGATTACTACACCTCTTCCACAGAAAAAACCTTTACCCAAAATGCAGAATATCAACACTTAAAGATAATTTAGTTTTTTTCGAAACAAAATTCAATCTTTTATTTGTGCTATGTGGCATTATTTTGGTCTCAAGTAAATGTGATTAGAATGTTACGCCATGTAATTTCCGAAATTTATGTACCACATATGTAAATACATGTCAATACCTTGTCATTTTTTGCAGTGCAGTTATGACAGGTCTCCAAAGAGCATCGATTAGCCACGAGCAAAATTCAAAAGAGCCCAGGTGGCATGCAGTTCATACATATTACTGCTAGTACATATGTATGCTTGGATGTCCATACTTACATATAGACTGGCGATTACCATTTTTGTAATTTGCAGTGAAAAGGCTTTTAATTTGATGGGGAAACATAAAGGACTCGGCCGGGACACAATAATACGTCACGTGGACTCTGTGCTGTGTACATACGTATACGTAGGTTGCCTCGGGATAATGTCATCCCCACAGTTACTCCCACCGCTGGCCCTCGCTCAGGATATGCAGATAACTGTAAATAACCGATTATATGCATGTATACATATGTGTGTACACACTTGCGCACCTACATATGTACGTATTTACATATATGTATGTGCATGCATATGTACATATATACTCAGGAAATTTTTATATGTGCTAGTATGTATTTACATATGTATGTACGGGGCAGAGTTTAAGCCCGCTCGTTGTTGCTATTGCTTAATTTACAGCCTTATGTCACTTTTTGGTGCATTACACTTTTTCATTATCGCCCGAAAAGAGTGAAGGAGAGAGAGACAGACAGAGAGAAACATCTCGTGCGTCCTCTCTGGGATGGCTTCTCTATGGCCATCTCGCTCTGTCAGTGTCCGAGAAAAAGCTAAAGAAGAGCAACGAAATCGGGCGCACACACATCAAAGGTAAGTGAGTTTTCAGTTAGTCCCGCACAAAAGCGGAAATGAATCGAAATAAATAAATAAATTGCACCTGAATCCATCCTCCACTCTGCTCCCCCTCCCCACCTCCCTAGCCTTACCCATCAATGCCGCCACGAACACCTACGCCTTTTTGCAGCATCTACGCGAGTATCCAAGAGAGCGGGAGCAGCACATGCGCAGAGAGCGTGAGAGAGGGACGGCACGGCCGGCGGAGAAGCAAGCGGGAGAGAAGTGCAGCAGATCTGGCGCGCACCTCTATCCCTTTCATATACGGCGTGCATTCAACCCGCCAAATACAAATACACCTGAGCAGCGCAGCGCCACCCATGATGAGGCGTTCTCGTTCACTTTACCGCTCCCTTTCTCCTCACAGGGCTGTATTCTACTCGGACGGACTTTTTTCTTCCGGTCTTTTTGCAGCGAAAAGTCAAACTGAATCCGTTCCCTGTTTGTTTTTGCCGGCGACAAGCCCCCGGTGCCACCCGTGCCCCGCTGAACCCACGCCCAATCAGGCGGTTTTGTTTTGCTTTGGCCTTATCAAACTTTGTGCGCTCTCCGGGCCTTTCCCCTTTCCCCTTTCCCCCGTCGCACCATCCGCCTCATGTTTTTCGATTTTGTACTTTGTTTAGGTTTGTGTTGTTTTGCCGCTTTTACTTTGACTTTCATTCAAGAACAGTCTTCGGCGCGTCGGGAATCTGCTCTTCGCGACACAGAAACACCGCCCGACTGTCGCCCGATGCCACGGCCCTACCCCACCTCCACGCCCCGCGTCACTAGGAGCAGTCCGTGCTAGAAAATAGATCACAAAAGGGTTAACAAAACGCCGTCGAGGTCATGAAACGCAGTTAAAGTTAAAGTGAACCAGAGACTTGGAGGATGGTCGGAATTATTTTAGACAGCGCGGTTTAAAGCCGACTTCATTGGTGAACTGAGTATTTTATCGCCGGAAATGGGCGTGCAAATTAGATCATAGATTTATCTGACTGAACCAGTTTAAGTTTAAGCCAGAGTATTTTACACCACGTTCGAGATTGCCAAATCTGCCTTATTTAATTCCTAATTACATAATTTATACCCTCTACGCCCATTAAAGCAGTGTCTAAAAGGCTACGCTTAATTATCATTACTTTCTTAATTTATGTTGAGAAAAAAAAAATTACATTCTTTTACTCTTCTTTTGTATACTTTGGTGTGATTATTTATACGAACTTATACTATAGTGAAATCACTACATTCAACAAGATATGTACGTCAACAAATCACTAGGGGTTTGAAATCACTTTAGAAGGTGACTAAAAGTATGCACCAAAAAGCCTAAAAGTGAAAAATTTTCTGTACAATGACTCATTTTGAGTGTAGGCTTAGACACCTTTTAAACTTATTTTTCCAGCAACCCAGTATAGCGAATGAAAATAAGAAATATGAAAAAATTATATACCATTATACGGATATATCAGTAGGCTGTATTACGATATCAAAACAATTTTACACGAATTTGTTACCTAAATTATTTAATAGTATTATTTTTGACACCTTCTAATAATTTCATATTAATAGCACGGTTGTAAATAACTAAAACACTTTAGCTTAATAAAGACTTGTTTAAAAATGGCTTCACAGGATGATGGTTCTTCTATGTACTCAAAATAAAGCATTAATTTTGTTTTGAAATGTGTTTAGTTTAACGACTCTTAGAAGTGTGAAATACAGATATACCATAGCAAGCCATATTGGAACACATATCCTTGGGTCAGCGGCTCTTAAGGTGATTTGCCATTATTTTTCTTTTTTTTTTTCGAAATAAGCGAACACAATTTTGTTTGTTTCGAACGCGAGAGCAGAGTTTTCTAAACTAATTTTGTTAATCACATGCATCGGCCAGAGCAGCTAACTAGCGACAACAACAAAACCACGAAATAGCAATCGCACCAACAACAGCGAGCTCGGCGTCGACGCCAGCGTTAGAGAAATAGGGCAGGAGGGGGTGGATGGGGTGGAGGGAAAGCTCTGCGGTTTAGGGCTGTAATAGGGGTAGTATTTGCATAATTTACATCAAATCACAGCACACACGCGCGCCCGAGCCACCACACCCACACGTTCCCCATGGATCGACCGCTGATTATTCGGGGCTGGTCACACCCGGCGTATGCTTAATCTGGCGCATCTAGGCTTAGAGAGGCGCAGGTATTGGCGGTATTGGCATGCAGGACCCGATGCACTCACTCACTCATGTTTTGGGACTACCCCGTGGGACCGGAACTCAGGAGAACTTTCCAACTCAGAGCCAAAGTGGTAATGTTGTACTAAACCAGGCAAAATAAACTTATGCGACTAAACCGAAAATTTTGAATGTGTGTTGCTGTTGACAAAGCATTTTCGAAACTGATTTTGCACCGACACGACGCACTGCCGCATTTGCCGCTGCCCCAGCAACAACAACTGCAGTCAGAAAAAACTCATTGCGAGAGCGCCCAGCCGCAAAAGTGGGTCGAAGTTTGGGGCAGGAGCTTGGTCCGGGCCCGTGAATAATTAGCAGCCCTATTAATGTGGAATTCAGACTACTCAGCGCCCACCGCTCCGCTCGGCCAGTGCGTGTCGATTGAGTTTTGTATATTTCTCTTTTTACATGATAATTTATTCGATTATTTTGTTATTTGCGCACCGTCATCAACATAATCAGCAACAGCAGCCTGCGTCGACTGCGACTGCAGCGCCGACTGCAATTGCGGCAGTGCTTTAATGCATCCTCACACGCTCCCCTCCGCAGCCAATCTCTGGTACCACGGCATGCGGAGGGAGGCCGATCTCCTACTGCTTAACCGCCTGCCGTTTCATTCGCTGCCCGGTTTTTTATTCTTTTTAGATGCGTCCGCACACAAAAAGCACACTCATTACTTTTTCATTCGGCGAATCTGAATCCCGCCGAACTGCATCTGGCTAGCGACAATGTGAATCGGGACACGTGCGGGGTTTTCATCTGCCTCCCCCCAGACCGACGTAAAAAAGAAATTATAATACAATTTATTATTAATTTTTTATCCGTTTTTTCGCAGCCTTTATTCAGAGCCGCGGACCAACCAAATTGCAATCGCCTCCCACCTCTAAAGGGGCGTGCCAACTGCACGCATGCATCAGCAGCCACTCATTATTTTCTCGCTTGCGGACCATGCCCAGTTCAGCGCTTTTGTTCGTCGTTTTCTATAGAGTTTTGTGCGGTTTCATTATCATTTTGCGTAGCCCACACCTGCGATGGTGCAAATGAGCAGGCCCCTTATACTCTATATACTCGATTCGAAATGGGGCACTTGGAAGGGAGCCTGCTTTTCTGGGGATATCTCTACTCCTTTGATACCCAAGGGTGTTACAACTCGTTAGAATGTACCCCGAGTCGATATAGCCATGTCCGTCTGTCCGTATTAAACAACAGATCTCACTGTCTCTCGAATTGGATTGATCCATAACTAAACCTTTTATGTTATTTTTATTCCAACTTTATTTTTAGAACTTTTGTCGGGGTTATCGTTTCGGAGAGCCTTGGAAAGATGCGAGCTTGAGGCCATTTGGCCAGAGTACTGTAGCTTTCTTACTTATTCAAATGGTGTTTGAAGGAAAAAAAGTTCCTGCTCTGTCATAAAACTATTTCTTTTCTTACTTATCCAATTGTATGTGGGGACGATGAAGTGAAGCTGACACTCCAAATGGTAATGGTAAAAAAAGGTGAAAGATAAATCATATATTATATATACCATAAAAATTTCTTTCATGAAGTTTATTCATTAATCTATGATCCTTACGTTATGAGAAATTTTTAGAACAAAACTAAAAGCTTCGTTTTTAATAAGCTGTACCTTGCGCTGATCTATCAGCATAGTTCATCATGTTTATAAATTATATATAAGATCTTTTTTATTTTTTAACAAATCGACAAATTGCTCTTAATCATTGCTGTCCAAAACTGTTTATTATTTTGCCACCATTAAAGCAAAAGAACAAATATAGCGTTTCAACCTGAGGGTGTTGGTTTCGCCCCACCCCCACTGATTCTCTAAGCAATTTAAATCAAATCAAATCAAAATCCAATATATATAGCGTTTTTTTTTAATGATCAATACCATCTAAAAAAAGAAAACTAAAGCAAAAACTGTTAAGGCCGCAACAACTCAGGAGATAATAAAAAAATTGGGAATCTTGGCTTGACAGGTATTTCTTATTTGGTGAGAGTTTTTTCTAATTATTCTCTTTCGTGTTCCATAAGGAATTATTATTTTATTTTTTTGAAATATATATAAATATATATAAATCTAATTATGTTATTTTTGTTCGGTTAGAAAATAAAACATTTGTTAGCTACTGAATTATGAATTATATAATAAATAGATACAAATAATTGGTACTACTGCGCCCCACTTAAATGGGACATACATTAATCATTTTTTAAACTAATTTAGTTTTCATATTAAATAATTTTCATATTTATATAAGAAGGAACTAATTTATATATTAACAGAGAATTAGTCTTGAATTTTTATTCATTTTCTTTTTAGGATTTTTTCATTTTTACTCCTGTGTATAAATATTTATTCGAAAGACTTATCCTATTTTTATGAACATTGTGATTAAGGTGGATAAAATTTCGCGGCTATTTATGTATATTATGGTATATCGGCCGGTCATGTCTTTTGGCTACTAGTACTTTAATGATAATGACATTTAACTTTGTGTGATACAGATGACTTCCATTTAGGGAAGATCGTATGCATTTGTTAAAAATGTTATCAATTTATTTTTTATATTTATTGTTTTTTGTTTTTGTGTGATCTGTCTGAAAGACGGATTCCACCACCCGAAAGTGCTGCTCGATGGCCATAAATTCACACTTTGCCCACGACCTGTAAGTAAATAAATCATATAGTGGGCAATGTGCCTACGCAATAATTAAATGTTGCAGGGCTGTTTTACCAGAGGTGGGGTAAAATAAAATAATTAGTTGCAAATTATATATATTTCTGCGGATCCGCGGCCAGGCGCATTATGTCGCAGTACATATTTCTCTTTCTATCCAATCATTGTGAGCACAATAATTGAATAAATATGCTTATTTATATGTATTGCAGTCGCCCGGCCATGATGACCCGCATTATCGGCTACAAAGTCTGCTCATTGGCTAATTGCATCCAGTGAAAACGTCAACTGATTGGCTGCAATATTCTTTTGGATTTGAATTTAATATTCTTTAAAAAATGTCCACTTCTATTACACATAAATGAAATAAAACTACACAAAGGGCAGGCTACAACTCGCTTTATTTTTTTCATATTATGCCTAAGCACTGTACTAGATTAAGCGGAAAATGGCTTCACAATTGATCGTCCAAGCTGATGTACATACCTACGCATGTATGTACAAACCTAGCTACATATATTTGTTTCTTTACTTTCCGCTGACGTCTGCATAGAGAGTATATACACGTAATGCGGGTCCAGGGGCGTACTTTCTCCCCTGAGAGAGGCAAGGAATGATCGAGACATGGATGGGTGACCGTTGGACGTGCACCACGCAGGGGTCAGGATGGCCGAGTGGTCTAAGGCGCTGCGTTCAGGTCGCAGTCTACTCTGTAGGCGTGGGTTCGAATCCCACTTCTGACAATAACTTTTTCCCCAGCGTGTTTTTATTTTGACGTGGTTAATGTATTTTTAGCGCACAGCCTCGGTCCTCCGTCCGAAATAATGAAACAAAAACACATTTTACAGGCGAAAAAGTCAGTGTGCATATACTCCCCGTTATTTTCTGTCCTTATGTACACTTGCATTGTTACCATTTACTGAAAAAAAGCCTACAAAACAAATTGATTTTTATACAACATTTTCGAATGCTTTTATATCGCAAACAATTTGCAACCCTTAAAAATCCCCACCAAGTTGCACATATGCGAATTTCGCGTTTCTTTTTTAATGATACGAGCTCTCGATGTACGAAATTTTCATTAATACGCCGGCCGACCTCCCCCTCTGGAGCGACGGCGGGAGTGCGACAGAGACATCCAACAACAGACACTGTGACGGGCCGGGCACTGCCGGGTGTGGAGGGGTAATGGACTGGGCCGTAGGCTTCAAGTGCGTCATGTACAGGTCAGATCAATGGGAGTGGGAGTGGGAATGGGAGTGGGAGCGGGAGGAACGGACATGGTGGAGCATATGTACATGCATACGTATGTATATGCGGAGGCTGGTACATAAGTACATGCACCCAGCTATGTAGTACATGGACTCGCATGTTTATGCAATGCGGTTTACGGCCAGCAGCAGGCGAGGGTGAGGGTGCGGGCCTCGTCCGCATCAGATCTTTGTTTGTTGTTTCAGTCCTTTTTCGAAAATAATTGAATGTTATATTCAATTAATTGTTCGTTAGTCGGGAGCACCTATTGCCATTCCCACCGCCGACCCAGCTGCAGACGAGCAACGAAATAAATTGGCTGCAATCGCATTGCCTCTCGATGAACAGTGCCCGATAGCTAATGGATAATGTGACCCTTAATTGGATTATCGGCGACTGAATAACCCGCCAAATTTCCTATCCCTCTGGAACTCCGCTCATGCCTCCGTGCATGCCTTTCAGTTAAGCAAGGCTCACAAACACAGTAATTTCTGACCAGATGGGTGTACCTGTAAAATCAAATAGACTGCCTCACAGTAAAAAAATCCACCTTAAGCTGGGCATCTAGGGAGGCTTCTACCTTTGGCTTCATTTAAATTTGTGAGTGCTCTCCAAAGAAAAGCGTTTACTATTAATGAATCAGCATTCTTTTTAACCGTATGCTTACGTAAATGTATTACTTTTGTGTAGTATGATGAATTTCAGTTAACTTTCTTTCTTGTTTATATTATTTACGACTGTACTTCTTAAGTTTTACTTTTAAAATGTCATTAAAAGGTCGGTGCACCTGTATGTGTATTTATTTATTTAAATAAAAATGATTTAAATAACCACACCTTAAATTTTGCAATAAAATATTATTAATTATGCTCTAAACAACAATATCTTGTGGTTTTCTGTAATGCAACAGAAATTTGATTGCTAAGTTTTCCGTACAATTGGTGGAAAGAAATCATCTGATCAAATACTTATAAGATTAAAGAATAGAGACACATTTAAGAAGGGTAAAATAAGGTCTCTATAAATAAATATATTGAATTAGTTAAATGGTGAAAGTTCAGACCAGCCTAATGTAAACTCTTTTAAAAGTGAAACTCTTCTGAAATTTAATCTTATTGATTTTGATCTTCTTCTAAATCACTAATATTACTTATCCTTGGCAGCTACACATGCGTCATTGAAATTGAATGCCAAGCCATATTCACGTACTATTGCTACTATACGATCTCGTCCTTGTAAGGAATCGAAGCAACCTAATTCATGGCAGACCCATAAATTAGATACTCTCTGTATTCGATGTCTATCCCTATCCGATGATCCTCTGGCTCTCCGAATTTGAAGTCTATCCCGAACTTGGCTGCGGTGAGACTAACGCTCTTCTGTAGATACTCTTTCTCTCTTAGCTCTATATCTACCTCGAATGTGGCTGAAACGAATATCAGGTTCCTTTGACGATTCTTCATCTCTTTGGCATTTACTGTACTACTCTTTGTTTCTGTGCAAATTACTCCTTAAAACTCTACTTAAGATAAAGAACAAATTGCAAATTTAGATTTTGGATAATAAAGATTATTTACGACCTTCAATTGTCTCAGATGGACGATCCTGATCTATTCGTGACAAAATATTTATACTTCAGCTGAGTTTTACGTATCTGTTTGACAGTCGTAGAAATGCCTGATTAACAAATATTTATTTAAGACATCACGTAAGATACCTCTATCAGTTTTCCTCTATTGTACTATGCATGTATTATACATAAAAACCACTCACTCTATTAATTAAACAAAATCTTACCAAAATCCATTGAGTAGTTTTAAAGACTTAAGTAAATATATTTTATAATATGTAATTGATAATAATAATTGATATATTCATTAATATTATATTGATTGGTATTGATATTGATAATATTGATAAATGACTTACATACACACGATTCGTTATATGCTACAAGTTGCTGATAAGGGCGAAAAGAATTAATATTAATATTAATATTTGGAACTATTTGGTCCAATTAGTATACCCGGTATCCGTAGGGTACAAGCTTAGTACCAACCGAGAGTATATGTAACAAGCAGAGTAGGAATCTCCGACCCTATAAAGAATATATTTTTGACCAGCACCAGCCGAGTCGATTTAGCCACGATCGTCTCTCCTTCTGTATGAAACAACAGATCTCAAAGACTATAAAAGCTAGAGCTGCCAAATTTGGTGACAAAATTCGTATGCGTTGCACAAAGTTCAAGTTTGTTTTAATATTAGTATAATTATTATTAGTTTTATTAATTATGCTATTTAAAACGTCTCTGATTCATTGTAATTTCCCACTTCCAAGGTAATAAGTTTGGTGTCGCAAACTATTGAGGTACTGCTTAGCTTAGTGATATACCGAAACTATTGGAAATGACTATTAATTGTCAATTGCAGCACCAACAAATCTGCTTGACTTTACCTGACTAATAAATAGCATTTCTTGGAAAGAAACAAACAAAATTTATTTTTTACAATTTCTTAGAAGTTTTTGATTAATTAAACCACAGATTTCTTATTCATTAGCAGTTTCGTTTGTGATTTCCCCCGAGCTTACTAATGTAAATATATTCGTATCTCCAAAATAGGACCCAAAAAGTTTACCACAATGCAGTAATTTGGGTCCGATATTATTTGGGTTGACGATTTATGATCCTTCTCAATTTATAAAGTCAGCAACTTTCCGGATATACGCGGATAACGATTATTTATTTATGGCCATCGTTCGTTTCTCATGACTGCCAACAATTAGATCTTACCTATTTAGAGATACGGAGCAATGACAATGTGTTATATCTTAACAATGCTTAGCACAGCTTTATGAAGGGATAATAATCTGCCATTGTATTTGCTGGTATCGAACTTGAACAAATTTTTACTGATCATGACCTAGCCTAGCTATTTGATCATAAAATAAGTTTTACTGAGAAAAGTAAGCAAATTATTTCAGAAGCTTATTATAGTTCATATAGCGCTTTTGTCTACGGAGCTTGATGATCCAAATACCATAAAAGTCTTGTACGTGCCTCTTGTTCATTAATCATTGGCGTATGGAAATGGAAATCAGAAGATGCTGAACTCTGTCTTAAAATAATTCCATTTATTTTCTTTGAGAGGTTGTGGTTTTTATTTAAAAACATTGTTGGATGATTCAGATTCAGGGACTATTATGATGGTATGTTAACACAGAAATATGTATACCAAAGTAATGCAAAAAACAAAGACTTCATTGCTTAAAGAAAAATTGTATATTCGCGATTCAAAAAACACATCATACATTTTACCAAACTCTAACTATTATAATCTGAGAAGTTTGGCATTTCTTTCATTTATCGAAAATCGGCCGACTATATTTTATATATGTTGTATAAAATTACAAGCGTTAAAGGTATACAAGCCTCGGCTTCCCGAAGAAAGCTTCCATTCTCGTCATCAAGTTAATATAATACCATTTCGATTGGTCTTGAAACTAACTTGAAACGGAAAGTTTTGTGATTTTTGATATTCCACAGTCGAGCATACTCGACAGTAGCTTTCTTAAATGATCATTTTCACAAAGGATTTCCAAATTATATTTTCTTCACTTGCTTGAAATTGAAGTGTCGCCTCCCTGACTGACCCTACTAAGGTGATTTTTGGGGAACGGTATTCAGGAGTGAATAAGGAGTGGGCTGAATTCATTGACAACCAGAACAATAGACACAGTAGAGTGCATTTAAAGTTTGGTAGCCCGATTTGAGAGCGAATTGGATTGCGAGAAATTCAGAGTTTGTGTGCACATATCTACAATGCTGTGTACATGGAATAAGCATAAAAATGCAAATGTGCATGCCTACCCCTCCGACGCCATACCACCCCATAGCTCATCCATTTGCAACCCGAACCAGGAGATGCAACAGACCGCGGCCTGATCCACAGGCCCAGCCTTGAGTGCACCCATGAGGGTTGAGCCAGCGAGTGCTCCTCGTGGTGCCCGGCATCTGCTCCTTCGAGAAGGGGATCCTGGCCCTCCCCTCGTTAGGACGAGCGTCCAGGCAGACGCCTAATGAAGTTGAAAGCCGCCTGTCAGCTGCACCTGACAACCCTCTGTCAGGTAAAATGGGGTATGGGATGCTGCGCAGTGGTGGCTGGCCACGGGACGGCCGGACTCGTTCGATATATTGTCAGCAATTCAACCGCACACAGACGATTACCGAATTGGGATCCACGTCCGTGTACAAGCATACCGTATGCACACATCCTGCGTGTACAGTCAGGTGCAATATCCGCAACAAGAGGGCTGCTCATTTTTAAATAATAATGCATGCGCCCTCATCTGCTCATCGATTAAATTGGTTTCGTCGTTGAAGAGCGCGATTTCTTCTATAGAAGAGACTCAAAGGAAAAGAGGCGTGCCATCCGAGAATATGTATTTCAGGTTTAATACAATTAGTACTGTTTAATTAATACATTTAAAAAAAATATTAGCTGTGGGTTAAGCTACCCTGCAGCTGAGTGGCAATGAACCCTGAGCAATCAGTGGCAATGGTAATGGCAGACGCAGTGCGTTTTAACAGCCCCATCCCCCACTTCGGCTGGGTCTCCCAGTGCCGCTGTCCATCATAACTCTGGTGATGGAGCTCATTCGGGAAATCATTCATCAGAAACGCGCAGACAGGCAGATAGGACGGAGAGGACAACTCCAAGCTATAAAAGAATATGGAAACTCGCATTAGAGACGATGTAACTGATGCCTACGATTTATGTATGTATGAATACCAATAGAGACTGGTTGCATATATAATTTAAAGCTGAGGGCTACAGTTGAAGGTATAGAATAATAATAATAATACCTTACTATCCTAAATTTCCATGAGCAGTTTTTCTTAAATTTTAAGACTTTAAAGTATTTTAAAAACAAAAAAATTGTATTTTAAATTATAAAAATAAACACCAGTTTCCCATACCGGGAATTGAACCCGGGCCTCCCGGGTGAGAGCCGGGTATCCTAACCACTAGACAATATGGGATGGACAAGCAGCGCTGGCTAAACTATTAACACATGACGTAGTAATTCCGAGCTGAACGGCTGTGCTAAAAATAGAAACAACACCACAGGGCGACTCGGGCAGCTTCGCTCGAGGAACTCAGGTATGTGAACAAAATAGTAGAAGAAGCGCTGAGGCCAGAAAGGCACAAGGCGATCGCGCTACTTACTTATTTCGGTGCCCGCTCCTACGGAACATTTGCAGTGTATGTATGAGTGATATGTACACACGTATAGCGAAACGGCAATAAAATCAAGGCGCGCCCTCTGCCGCATGCAATGCATATTTTAACAGAATATAAGGGATGGCTCTATCGGGAGTGGAGGGGGCGAGAGCTGTGGGATATGCGAACCTTGCAGGGGTTGACTTTCAAGAGGCGCTCGCCTGGCCTCTCGACATATTAAAGGATATTAATTAAAAACATTTTCATTTATTAAAAGAGCAGTCGACGTGGGGGCCACTGGGAGTGTGGTACCTGAAGAGCTCCAGCGACATTAGCTGGAGGGAGGATTGGCAGAAGGCATTGTCTGCCGGAGTTCGCAAGCTAATCTATAGCGATTGCCGCAGGCACTTGCAGCGTTTTCACAAGAAATTTGCTTCGTTAGGCAGCGATTCCGGCCAGGCCAATTTCGGTTCCATCTCAACTGGAGGCAGGCAAAGGGACGGAGGCGGCCGCGAGGCCAACTGCGAGCGTAGCGCATGGCATGTCGGCCACAAGATCGCTATTGGCAGGCAAAAGTAATCACATAATACGTGTGCAGGACCAAATCATAAATTTAAATGATAATAGCGAAAACATGCATTGCCAGATACTTTGTTGCTAATTGCAAGCGAGGACGACTGAGGTCTAATTGAAATACAACACGTCGCGTACTGGACTGGAATTGGCCTCCTCTACCGCGGAAGACTGGAGACCGGAGAGGGCTTCTGGTACGTCTTCTGGCAGGTGAACTTGTTTTTCTTTTGGCGCTGCGCTAACCAGACACCATTTATCATTGCCGGCCCGAACGGGGAAAACTAGATTTCTCTGCCGCCAACTGACCGAGTACAGACCACGGCCGCAGCTACCAGAGTTGACTTTGAAACGCTGCAAGTCATTGCTGACGCTGATGCCCGATGCTACTTGTTTGCTGGCGCTGTCCACTGTTCGACGGGGCTGAGATTTTACGAAAATTAATTTTAATTACCCAACGATGTTGTCGCCAAAGAGGCTAAAGTTTCTGTACTGTCATTTCGTCGCAGACAACTGATCAATAACAATTTGCAGGCATTTCCGCTTCTAATTAGACGCCGCTATTCTGGCAGTATTTGGGATAAACATCTAGATCTCGGAACTATAATTGCTTGATTTATGAGATTTAGCTTTTGGAGACATTGATAAAAATTAAGAGTACAAGTAAGGAAGCCGTTACATAATTTTCCATAATAAAATCTGACGAAGTTTGTTTCCACTTGCATTTTGCAATATGACACAACCATTACTGTAGCAGCTATAAGACCGATTTTCCTACATTAGTGTTATTATAATTATAAGTCATATTTTAAAATAGTACAAAATCATTATCAAAAATATTATAATTTCAATATTTAAGTATATATAAGTATATATTAAGCAATAACAACGCTATGTCAATTTTCATATTATTTTCCTGTTGATTTTCTGATCGTTCCTATGTATCTATATGATATACTCCTCCGACTTTAATAAAATTCAAATCATGCTTTTTAAATCGTTTTGCCTTAGTTCATATGGCAATTACATACATATATGATATTATACATGGGCATTTTCCAAGGAAGGTCATCCAGCACCGAAAATGTAATCCTTTTTGTATGTATGCTTTTTTTCGAACCAATTTAAAAATATTTAAATGTAGATAATATAATGCGTTTTTCTATAAATTTTGTATTTCAACCGCATTTGTCGCCCACAATTTAGTGGCAAAAATTTGTGTTATTTGTCAAATCATTTATTTGATTTTGATTTATAAAGTCGCGATTTAGTCATTTCATTATCAAACAGTATCTACTGAGTTAAAGTTGGATTTCCATCAGATTCGCTCAATTTAGAATTTTCTTAAATGCAGTTAAGGTCTAATTCCGTTTTGTGTGTATTCGCGATGGCATATATTTGACAAATCCGTTTTTTAGTGGCACGGCCAGCCCTACGGAGCGCACTTTCCCAACACAGCACAAAACTACTCCTACTACTAATCGACATTAAAAATAAAAACATAGCAAAAATTAAAAAAAAAAAACACATGAAAATAAGTAGTTTTAGAGAACGTCCCCTTAAATGTAATTATTTCATATATCTTTTTTTTTTAAACCGAATACCACGACTTATTAAACACAAAAATTGTATTTTTTACCCCGTACCCGTGCGGTACAAGAGTATTAAAACTTAGTGCCAAACGAGAATGTATGTAACAGGCAGAAAGAGAATTCTTCAACCTCATAAATTATATACATTTGTCCGTCTGTCCGTCCGTGTGAAGCACACAAATCTCAGAGGCTATAAGAGCTAGAGCTACCAAATTTGGTACAACATTCTTATCTATTCCACGTAAAAATCATTAAAATAGTATAACTAAGCCATAATCGATTCAAAGTGAATATATATGAAATAAATTAATTTAATTTTAGTTGAGTCTCGATCTGTGGTTTCGAACTGGGGTGATCCAAGTTTAATCTTTATAAGTTTTCTTTATGTGCTCGCGGTGTTGGGAAATGCCAATATGTATGAACTTATGACCTAGCAGGTGCGTAATTTTTGGTCAATCAAAGTCTGAATTTTATTGCCAAAAGGTAGGAAGATGATTACCCAATTTAACTATATGACCATCTCACACAAGCCTCCAGCTTAGAGGATTTGCAAATTGAAATGATGAAAACCAACCAGATTCTCGCTGGTTTGTGAACTGTCCAAGTGGAATTTCAGCGTCGAAAGTAAATAGAGCCCAATTCACGCGCACTTCCGCCTACGAAAACCATGAAAATCGTAAAACTGAGCTATAGCCGTAACATTCGGTTTAAAGTAAATGTATATGAAATAAATACATTTGTGCGGACGTGCTCTAAAAATTTGAGTGTATGATAAACATAGTTATTCAAAAAAATAGTTCTTTGTATGCTGACTTTCTGCAGTTGGCAGCACCAACATGTTAGCAACTTCTGTCTATTTTTTATAGTTAGCAACAAAACATAGCATTCGAATTCATATTTCAAACAGGTAGCAGTATCAGGGAATGTGGAAATAAATAAAAATAGCTTTAAATATATTAAAAATAGCTTTAATTCCCGCCAGCCGCTTTTTAACAATTTAGTGGAAAACTAGCTAAATTGGCAACCCAGGCTTCCGACAATAATTTAAATTAAATAATAGTAAAACTGCTCATAATTTTTCAATGAAATAAAGAACATTGATAGGACCCATCAATGCATGGCATTTTATAATTTTTCGAATTAAAGAAAATCGTTAGTTTATCTGAAATCTGTGTTTGAACCGGTTACCGTGAAATGGGCTTCTGTATTTGTCGAGTAGAAATGCTTTAATCTTCTTATTTATCTTGAAATAAAATATAAATATAATTAAAATTCCCAAAATCAAAATTTGCAAAAGCAATAGGTTTGGTATCTTGACAAAATTAAATTCTTTTTAACTAAATTCTAATTTGGCTTGCGTACATGTGTGGCATTCCTTATTGGAATAATGTCCTTCATTGTCCTTCATTATACATCAGATGTCAAAGGGACTCCAAAATAACACCTCTAAGGAGCGTTTTTGGAGCACTCCGAAGCAGGAGCAAAATAAGCCCAAAAAAAAATTCCCAAGGAGCGTTTTCGAAGCGCTTGAAAGCACGACTAAAAACAGGCTCAAAAACAGCATCTCCAAGGAGCGTTCAGGGAGCACTGATCCCGGTGCTGTTTCTTTTCGTTTGCATTTGTTTTTAGAATCTGATTTTGCTAACTCGTTACGCCTTGGTTCCCACGTAAGTATTCCTAAAATATGCCTTATTCGTGAAGCTCGTGGTTTATAAAAAGGTTGATATTGTGAAATTCCAAGTGAATTCGAGTATGGTACATTTCTTTTGTCCATCATCACTAACGTTAAGTAACGAACGCTTAACCCATCGTTTAAAATATTTTTAAACTTTCCCGAAAATGTTACCCCACCACAACAATAATTTATTTTTAAAACAATTACCATCATATATAAGCATCTATACATATTTGATTTTCAAATCAAATAATCAAAACCTACAATTTTTATTATAAAACCGTGCCACTAAGGGCCTGATTCTGCCCTCACTGTTAAAATTTCGCATTCATGGCAATGTGAAAGCTAATTTTGACAGGGACCCAGACTCCCGGTTAAATCTTTTCCGTCTTATAACTAAGACAGATATGGTATATAGTTGCCTGATCGGATAATTTTCAGTCAGTATCCCCTGACTACAAAATTAGGTTTAGTTAAGTTTCATGTTGATATCTTTTAAATTGAGCAAGTTATTAATTTTCGGCATAAAAGGGGTCGTCTGGTCCATATAGTGAGGGGGATCGAAAAAGGGCGATCCAAAATAAAAATATTTGTTGTTAAATTTTCACATTATTTTAAAACTAAATTTTAATGTGGATCGGAGTAATGCCTGCGCGACTCAGAGTGTACCATAACACAAGTAGGCTACAATTTAGTAGTCGCTTCTCTCCACAAGGCGCGGAGCTCTGGCAAAGCAACCAACTGACTCAGAAACGAGTTCCGTTTCAAAACCAAAACAAAAGATTCTTTTGTTCGCTTTTCCCGAACATGCAAAGTTCAAAATAAGAGCATAGTAATACATTAATAAAAGTAAAACCTGTTCACTAGGCAAATATGCAAAGCATTACACGAAAACTGTGAATCGGGCGAAGAGGAGGTATGAAAACAAACACTACAGTGCTACAAAATAATAAAAAAATAAGAAGAGAGAACAGGGCGTTCAGGTCCAGAGTGCCAGAGTGGGGGCGAATAAAACAAACTGCATTCCGAAAACTCAGTCAAATGCAAAAAAAGCAGTGAGGCAGCTCCGCAGCACGAGACAACTTTAACTTCTAAAGAGTGCAGCCAAAACGAAGCGTGGCGGGGCGGGGAAAATCAACCAAAAAGAAATCCGGTTTCATTTTCAACCAGAGCAAGGGCTGGGGAACGTCCCTCTGCAGTGCACTGCAGCTTTATTTATTGCTTCTTTATGGCTTTTCGCTAGCTGGGCCGGCCTGCGAATAGATGCAGAAATTAACCGTCGATGCGCGGGCGGGTGGACAGGAAAGCGGAGTTGAGGTTAACCGAAACTCTGCCAGGACGGATTGCCTGAGAGACGAACTTGAAATTTAGATTTCGAGAGCAGCCGCAGCGAGGTGCTTTTGCAGTCGCTGCGGACGACGACGTCACAGTTAGCAGCGGAGAGTCAATGTGGAGAGCTCAAGGGATTCGGAGGCTCATTCCAGATGGCGTTCACATGTTCGCTCTCGCGTGTACGAGTGTTGGTGAGAGCGCTGTGTCCCTCTGGATGCAGTGCCCACGAACTTTGCTGCAGTTTTTTTGGTCGGGCTGAAGGGTGCAGTTGAACTTGTGGTTGTGCGGCCATCAGCTCTCTCTCCCACTCTTCCCCGTTCTCTGGGAGTGTGGCCATGGAGAGTTTTATTGATTTTTATTGTACATGCACAAACGGCCAAAATCGCATGCGATTTCCCTTATTGGACTAAACGAATATTGAATCTTGGAAGGGAAGCTTACGGGCATACATACATACATATGTACATGCAGGTGCTACATCGAATGCTACCGTTAGCCGATTGAATAACAAATGAAGCTTCCAAGATGCAGTTCATGGACACTGTCATTTCTCCATGGCCCATCTTGAAAAGAGTTTCTGGCCAAAATCTCAAATGGTATACATAGAAAAGCCTAAAAAAGTGAAATTTTCACAAATTGGGAAAAACCATAAGCGAGCAACAAAGTGACTGCAGCTGCGCACTTTTTACAGCTGCCTTGGGTGGCGGAATGGTGGGCTGTTGGTTTTTGGTGAATAACTGAAAATGACGCGGGGAAAGCGATGCAGGCCTGGCAAATGACTTACAAAGGCGCGACGGCTGAGACACAAGCAACAACTGAAGCAAACGGGAAGAGGATCAGCAAGGGGAACGGGAGAGGGCGTAGAGAGGGCGCCACAAGATTAATGATCCCGTTCAAGGATTTCAAGATTATCCGATCAGCAAAAAGCAGAAGCATAAAGCAAACTTTGTCAATGAATGCAGCAATGCTGATACTTCATCCTACATCTGCCTTGAAAGCTTCTCTAAATTCTATTCTGTAAACCCAAAAATTCTGTGTTGTTTTGAAGAAATACCAGAAAAAAAATTACAATTACAATTACAATTACAAAAATTCATGTAAAGTGCTTTTCATTGGATATCAACCCTCTAACGGGCCAATCTACAAAGTGAGAAAATAATAAATATATAGGTAAGCTTAACGGAAATATATATATATTCTATTATTTTTTTTTATTACCTCTCTCATGGCAGGCTTAAATCAGGTAATCAAAAATACATTAGAACTAGAAAATCATTGAGTTTGAGACGTTTTTCAAAACTTAAATTTCTTTATTCTTCTCTCTTTTTCTAACCATGTGAAAAAGTGATCACACTTTTAAAAGCCATTATCTATCACTGGATGCTTCTCTACCAACACAACGTATTTCTATATAAGAAACAATGTCTTCTTGAAAAGTAAACAAGTAGAAAGCTACAGTCAAGTGTGACTGCCTGCACCCAAAGCAGTGTGGGTGAAATTAAAATATACATGGACAATGACAAATGAAATAACAAATGTGCTAGAAACGTGCTGAGCAACATCCAAAAAAAGGCAGCTGTTGTTAGGAACATGTTGAGCAACATGTTGGTGCTGCCAACTTAAATGTTGATGTTGCAGAAGCTAAGCATACAAAGACTCTCTTTTTTAATAACTCCAATGTTTATCATCTGATATTTAATTCATTTTAATTTACCGAAAATCACGACTATAGCTTAGACATACGTTTTTCATGGTTTTCGATGGCAAAAGTGGGCGTGGCCAATTCTGAAACCAACTTGATCTGCTGGCAACAGATAAAAATGTCAAATTTGATAGCTCTTCGTCTCTTGTAGGAGAGGATCGTTTATAACGGGGTTCCACGGCAAGGAAGATGACTTCCCCTCGTTACTTCTTCACCTATCTTAGCTGATCAGGGACTGGAGTTGAGTGAGTCAACTCCAGTGCGGTTTTTTATGACTCCTTCTCGATATCGAGGAACGCCGCCATAGCAAACTCCTTCGCTTGCATAGAATTCTCGATTTTTTACAGATCTACCTTTCATGTAATTCGCTGAAAGTAAGATGTAAGTCCTTACATATAGTCTTTCCTGCATTTTATTCGAAAAACGGGGGAAAACTGATGGACCAATAGCCGAGCAGTGGATTATCTTCCCAGCGTTGGGGATGTATGCCACACTTACTTCCCTCCAGCTCCTTGTGCGCCGGAAATCCCTGATGATTTATAGTGGAAGTTGACAAATCCTGCTTGTCGTATGTCCGCCTTAAGTCAACCGATCCTGGTGATTCGTCATCAGTATTATTTGTATAGTATTAGTATAGCCTGAAATGGGTGCCTCTATGAAAATCTCTAGGGACTCTGTGTTTATTTTAAATACAAGAATATATATCGATTAAAACGATATTGCACCCCAAGGGTATTATTCCAGAAGTGAGAAATACTCGATTGTTTTTCTCTTTAATGTCATCTAGGTAAGGCAGCCTAGCTCGCAGCCAGCAAAGTCGTGATCCTTTTTCAGGAGTCACTGGGAAGTCGAGCCAAGTCCACATTGTAGAGCCGGAATTCAACGTTCCGGCGTCGCACGTTGAGCGTGACCACAACGCAGTAGAGCAGCCCCTGAAGGTACTTAGCCAACAGAACGTAGGAGGCGCCCATATCGTCTGGAAAAAGAGGATTGCCCCAAGCGGAGCAATCGTAAAGGAAGTAGCCGCCGTCGAGACTAGAGCTGTGCCCAAAGGCGAAGCTGCAGTCCTCGCATTGCAGTATGCCACATTGGTAGCGTGTGAAGAAGTACTGGAATCCCTCAAGCAAGCTCATTTTAGCGCTAGCTGGGGCACTGTACAGATGCCCGAAGGCCACGAGCTCCATCTGCACAAGGAAGCGCTGGTCCTGGAACTCGCACTGGGCGCACATGTCGTCCACACCGAGGTCCAAGTCCCAACGTTGACTTTTCTCCACACTAGCCCTATAGTAGCGGTCCCCATTAACCACGATCGCGTCGAGCAGCTTTCCGCTCCAGTCGCCGAGGCGGCGGAAGGTGGTGGCAGCGCAGCAAGCTACCACGCAGCATCCTAGGGCCTGACGGCCCTTCAGCCTACTGTCGAACAAGGACGCCCTCGGATGGAGCCCACCCCAAAGCGACCATAGGCGATGCGGCACCTCTACGTCAAAGTCTCGATATCGATTACCGCCCCGACTCCGCTGGCTGCCCTCTAGACTGCAACTCAGCCGCCGGCTCCAGATGGGACAGCCATTCCTCGGAGTCAGCCAGGTAATTGATTCACTTCCCGCCAAAGGGGCGGACTGCCGCAATAGCCCTAAAATCCTGCCAGTTGTGTGAAACTCGCATCCTTCTGGGTTCATTCTACGCCTTCTGTATATTATCCTTTGGCTCGGGTTAAAACAGCACAGAAGCAAGTCGATCCACGAGAGGCGGATCACGGCGATGAGTACATCCTACCTAGAACCTACAGTTCCGGAAATTTGGAAGATGTTCTCCGGATTCGTATCCGGAATAGGCTTTTCG
Organism: Drosophila pectinifera; assembly: GCA_008042775.1. Taxonomy (NCBI): domain Eukaryota; kingdom Metazoa; phylum Arthropoda; class Insecta; order Diptera; family Drosophilidae; genus Drosophila; species Drosophila pectinifera. The sequence continues at coordinate 67,714 of VNKC01003463.1, forward strand.
CCCAGAGCATACTTTATTCAATACTTGGAAAGATAGATAGATAATTTTAATTTTAATAATTCAATATATTCAATATATGCCTACCAGAAGGGTAAAATAAAAATATTATTTAAATATATAGCGCAAGTCTATTATAGTGTATATTATTGATATATACATAAACTGAGGCTTTTCCCATTTTCTTACATTGTCATATTAAATTCCCAAACACTCCTGTAGCAGCTATCTCTGTGGACGGTCATCCACGTAGTGACGATGAGCACCCGGAGTGTGCACAAGGCTACTTCCATCGAAAAACAACTTACGATAGTTTAAAGAAATTTTTTTCATAATTGAATTCTGACTCTAGAAACGATTTCTTTCAAAAGATATTAAAAAAACTTGACCTGTCTATTAGTCGGTCTGAATCAAATCTCATGAGACAACTTTTATTATATTAAACAGCTCGAACTGGAAAACATTTGTTTTACCACATTTCAGAAATCCCATTAGTTTAAAGGAAAACCCGTTAGTTTTGAAAAATAGTTTCACTTTCACTTCCGTTTCCAATACTCCCATTAAAATCTAAGTATGATTAGGACAAACAAGATAAACATTGCATCTCCAAAACGCCGACCAAATCTATCATCATCATACATATGTATATAAAATCAATAAATCATTTATGTATATGTACAAGCATCATGTAAATAATTAGGCGATTATTGAATCTTCCATCGCTAAACGTCTTCTCGGAGTCTAGCGAGCGATTTCTAAAATATGTATCTTTCAAGCAATAATTTTGCGATTAATAAATAACTTCAAAAAATTATAAAATATTGCCTACATATAGGCGAACGTAAAGGACAGAAAGATCGAATAAATCTTAAAGAGACAGCGATATCAACATAACCTAGTAGTATTTGGGAGTCAATATCCCCTAGAAGAAGCTTGTGGACTAAAATCACACCATTGCACACTCGGAGATGTTGTAGAGACGGTATCAATTATTTAAGCCTACATCGGTATCGAGGTATTAACAGAATCCCAAATTAAGATTCGGAAGGCAAAGATTATAAAATGTTTCTGAACAAATCCAATTAGGACCTGTTTTCATTGTACTACGGGTTCCGCACACTGGAAAAATACTCCAATATATTGTTTGAACCACCGCTTGATATATGCTAGTACACTGTTGACTTTATTTTAAATGGCATTAATGTGGCCTTTAAAACTAAACTTTTCATCAAAAATAACACCAATATCATTTGATGCCTCTATCTGACCTAATATATGATAACCAAGAGAGTAGAATACGAGATGAAAATGATAGCGATAATAGGTAATTGGCTTACATTTAGAGTAGTCTAGAAAAAATTATTAAACGAGCTTCATATAAGAATAACAACACAAGAATTATATATTATATATCATATCAATTGTGGAAGGTCATTAATAACAAGGGTGACTTTCTTGTAGGACACCGTAAGTATCATTGATAACATATGAACAAAACATGTTGAGTATGGTTTAAGTCTGTGAAAAAATAAGGACAGCATCAGCTAAACTAGGAATAGGGAGTAGATGGATCATAGGTAACAGAAGTGTAAGTCGATTGGAAGTAAGTTGCAAATAGGTTAGATAAGCCCAGCGCCGAATATTCGGATTGGTCTCGGAAATTTAGTGATAGAGGATTTGTGTTTATTATAAATAAAATTAAAATAAAAGAAAATTTCTATCGGAAATTTAGAGATAGAGGATTTGTGTTTATTATAAATAAAATTAAAATAAGAGAAAAATTGTTATGGATCAGTTTCGAAGTTTGTGAACCATAGAGACTTATAGAAGGCAGAAACATTCACTCCTGCAATATAAGATCAAGTTAATAACCTTCAGTGTTATTGAACGGAAACAACTCAAAATATTACTCATTTTTAACAGCATCACTCCGCCAGCAAGTAATAGACGGTCGGCTCGAAATGTTAAATAATTAATTATAACTATAATATTTTATGATCAGAAGCTGAGGAATTAAAGGATCTGAAACTTATGAATTTGCATCAGAAATAGTTTTCGGTCCAATTTCACTATAATTGCAAATCATCATGCCCTAGACCAGGAAACCCACGGAATTGAAAAGCGATAACCAAAACAAACCAAGGAAAAAACAGAAGTCAGCTGAAAATGAAATTAAATTTTTTTTTTTTTTTTTTTAATATTCATTTTGTAACTTTTTCAAATGGAAAACATAAAAAATACATCAGACAATTTGAAAAGATTAGATCAGCATCTGAGAAGACTTTTCTGCATGGTATCCTTTATAGATTTCTTTCGCATGAGCTTTTAATTTTACTTATATCGGTTGGAAAAAAATATCAAGCAGCAAGGCTTCACGAAGCTAACTACATAGTTATGGACCCCTATTCTTTCTCAGTATCTCCAGACGAGTCGATTTAGCCATGTTCATCTGTGTAAAACAACAGATCTCACAGATTATAAGAGCTGAAGCTACCAAATTTGGTGACACCATTATTATCTGTTGCACTCAGATTAAGCTTAGCCCATATTTTGGTCATGATCAACTCCACCTTAGAAGAACATGAAAAACGTTAGCTTAGCTGTATTTCGGATGGCTTAAAAATTATATGAAATATCTGATGATCTGGTATCGAATTATTAACATGGGTACATTTCGTTAGTATTCAATGCGCAGCACCAGCTATTTAAAATTGGCACTCGTCAATAGTGCTATTACGCAATAAGTAAAGGAATAAAATAAATTTAAAAAATCATAAACCAAAATTTTGTATTTTTTGTTATCAAAAATAAATTCAGAAACTGAAAAAATCGGATTTGGGATTTTCTGGGGAATAAACCTGTTCCGATTTTGCATTAGCAAAGTACTGTGGCCACGCAGACCAATAGGCAACACCCATAACTAAACCTTTTACGGCGATTCACATACTAAATAGTGCTTTATTATGGCAAGAAAAATACTCCTTTTTTAGAATAGGTAAATCAGAGACACAAGTGTGTGAGATAGGGACAACATTATGACATTGTATTCTTCCTCTACTTATTCAACACACAAAGCTTTTGGTACCGGATATCTCAATGTCGGTCACAGCCGTCTGCAGCCTTCTTAATCATTTCAGCGTGTTCAGCGACTTAAAATAATGACATGAATGAAAAAAAACCAATTTTGTAAATAGCCTTATAAGACAAAAACTTAAAGGCAGTTCACAAGGAAGAATAAGTATAAACAACCTTAATTTTTGAATATTTACTATTTAGCAGGTGAAGGGTATTCGGGGTTAAACTTGACATTTTTTCTGCTTATTTTTATACCCGATACCCATTATTATAACTTAGTTCCAACCGAGAAAATATGTAATAGTTCCTTTGTATGCTGACAGCACCAAAATATTGTTTAACATTTTCCTAGCACCATCTGTCTTTTTTGGGTGTTTCCCAACATGTTGCTAGAATAATTTTTCTTCATTTGTCAGCTTTCCTTCTGAATTTCATTTGGTTTAATTTATGTTTTTCATAAATTTGAGCTTATTTAGACAAAATGAAAGAGCCATGTCCATGTGTATTTTAATTTCACTCACAATGCTTTGAGTGCCGGATATTTCATAGTCGGCCACACTCGACTGTAGCTTTTCGACTTGTTAAACCCTGACTTTATGAATTTCGGGGTTAAAAAATCATCATTAATGTTATGAAAACCTGGCCTGATACTGAGACGATTTTGAATTAATTTTGTCGAGTTTATTTGGGATTTTATTGTCCACATTCATCGATTCCCTGCGCTCTGGATGGTGTGATGTGCTCCACTTTTGGGAAGTTTTAGACTCAAGGAAAACTGAACCAACTACACCATTTTCGAATAACATAGCCACACGTTATCTGTCGAACCAGTACGGCATTGGTCATTTCGCTGATTCAAGATGATACAGTACGGCTATGATATTGCTCTCCAAACACTTTCTGTCATCCCGAAATCTACTAGTGCGGAAGAAATAAGTGCATGCCTGAAATCGTCGTCTTTATGGCGGCATGTCAAGAGCTTGCCCCGAGCTTGGGACTTGAGCTGCAAATCCATCGGATGCTAATTTCTCCAGAATACTGATCTCGCTGTCTAATATCTGGCGAACTGCTTTCGTACAAGTTCATTGACACCGTGACCGACAATGATGGAGCAATCAACGTAAAGAAAGAATTTTATAATTATATATTATAATTTCATAATTATGTTGAGCGTGAAAAACTGACGAATAATGCGATAGTTCATTTAAGACTTCAGAGGACCGTCCTAATCCAACTAAACCGATTATTCTATGATGCAACTGACCCGAAATGAAAAATCTTCGTGATTTATTATGTGTTATATACCGTATATAATTAAGTCACTATAAAAAATTTTACTTTTAAATCCAATCAAAACTTCAATTAGAAAACCTATGATATATTAGGTGAATCTCTCATACATAAGCTTGTAAGTTAAATATAGTTTTCAAGATTTATGAACAATTTTAATAAATAAAATAAATACCAATTTTGTTTTTTTAATAATAAAAACTAAAATAAGTAAGAAGCTACACTCATGTGTGCTCGACTATGAGATACCCGGTACCCGGGAAGCGTCCTAATCCAACTAAAAAAAAAATATGTGTTATATACCGTATTTAATTAGGTCACTACAAAAAATTGTACTTTTAAATCCAATTAAAACTTCAATTCGAAAATCTAGGTGAATCTCTCCTACATAAGCTTGTAAATTAAATATAGTTTTCAAGTTTTATTAACAATTTTAATAAATAAAATAAATACAAAATTTGTTCTTTTTTAATAATAACAACTAAAATAAGTAAGAAGCTACAGTCATGTGTTCTCGAGATACCCGGTACCCTGCAAGCTTCCCAAATGGCCTAAAGCGCGAATCTTACCAAGACTCTTCAAAACGATTACTTCGATCGTTTCAAAATAAAACAACAACAAAAAAAAAACAAGATAAAAGTAAAAGTCGAGTGTTCCCGACTGTAAGATACCCGGCACCCAGAGCATTGTGGGTAAAATTAAATGTTTATTATCCAATTTCACTAAAATTTCGGTATAAATCTTCTTCTGTGTATATGTACATTTATACGAAATTAAAGATTGAACATATAGAGCCCAACACTTAACATTTTTTTATTTCCTATTTAATTACAAAAATTGATTTCTTTGTGACAGACTGGAATTATACCGATCAGAACACTTTTTAATCGTGGTAACCATTCAGACTTCGCAGTTGGGGGAGGGGTGAACAGGCTGCTTCCTTTCTTCTGCCCCGCTAAACAGCTGCTCCCTAGCCTGGCGAAATTCATTCTCCAACTTGCTGAGCTTTTGACTGATCCTACCCCGCATCGTTGAAAGCACTACCATGTCGTGCTCCGCATGCTCTTTGCTGACCACACTGCGTCTGAACTTGTCGCAGAAGCCTTCGAAGGATTGGTCCAGTACGATCATCTTAGATTCGAGGCCTCGAATGTTTCTTCGCAGATGCCTAGCATGACTTCTAAGGTCACTTAAAGATGAGTTGATGCCAAAAGTGGGGACTCCAATCTGGGAATGGCCTCCGCTGGCTGGATTTCCCACATAATACCTATGTATTTTCAGTAGGTTAGCACGAAATTGAGTCCAGTCCACACTATCGGGATCCCTCTCAATTTCGGAAGTAAACTGGTTTATATTGCCTATGAGCTGAATAATCTGATCACCTCCATTGACGTCTTTGGTTAGAAGTTTCTCTCGAGGACTGTCATTGTCGATATTTGGTTTAGGAACCTTCAACTTAACTTCTGAGACATTCTTAGCCACATTTGCTAGCTCGCTATTATGGTCCTGTAGAACTGAACTACCTTCTCCTTGCTCCATCATGCCCTTTTGTAAACGTAGCTGATAAAAGTCTGTAAAGTTCCCAGATATTGGTTTAGTTCCTACCTTTATCAGGTTTCCCTTAAGACCCTTGACGTTTGAGCTCAAAGAGTCAATGAATTCACTTCGCATTTCCTTGACTATTTCCGCGATTCCCCCCAAATCCGATGAATTATACAAGCGCCTCGGATAGTCGCCCGCATCGTCTTCGCCAGTGTTTTGATCCAGTAGGTCGTATTCAATTAAACCCTTCTGCGGAGCTCGATTACGGATTACCGATCTCTGAAAAATTGCGTACTAACCTGCACTAAAAGATCAAGATGGATGGCATCTGAGCAGAGTCCGGACGGAACTAGCCGTTCATCCGAAGATGCAGTCATCGTCTCATCACTCCAGCTGCGTTTTAGGGTCAGCAGGCTGTCAGATACCTTGACGTCCCCCACCGAACCTCCGCCCTCTAACTCCATGGAGGCATCGTCGGTAGGCAGTTCACGTTCCCGTTCCATTCTACTGAAAATTTTGTAATTATGAACAACTCTCGTAGGTGCCAAAATCAATCACTTCGAAATATAACAGATATATTGCTTAGATCCCAACCCCGAAGCCCTCCCCAAAGACCAGGGGTATTCCCTTCATTCGGTAGTGATTGTGGAGTGTTTGAGATCGTGATAACCGACCCGCAGCTGAGTTAGTTTAATTAAGTTCGCGTTGCTGCAACGCATTAGCACAACCAATCATTTGCGCCATCGTAAACACGTCGTAAATTTAGCACTGGCGAATTCAGCCCTTTATTTTCCGCAAAAGACAAGAAGCAAGCATCTGTTCAGCTACCATCTCTCCACAGCTTGAAGTGCAACTGCGAAAAGTAATTATAGTGCATTATATACGCAGCGATTTCCCCAGTGCCTCATTTTCTTCATACTTGGCGTATTCAAGATAAGTGCCACTTGCCGGTAGCCAGCCTTTCCCTTTCTCATTCCGTCCAATTGTTGCCTTTGATGAAAAGGTTTCGCATTTTTCTCTACCGCTCTTCGCTCTCTTATGTGACCATCTTCGTTACCCAACTTATATCCAGTCCCCTCCCAAAGGGATATGTCTGGCTCGAGAAAACCTGTCAAGCTTAAATTAAATCGGGGTCTAACTCCGGAGGCGTTGCTTTAAAATGTATAGAAAAACGTTCAAAGAATTATAACTGGATACTATTAAAAAGCCCGCACATTGAATAATTCACGACTATTGATAAATAATCAACTATATATATAAATTATACGCAGGTAAAGACGATAAAAACTTCTGTGGTAATTGTCACTTGACCTATGCCAGTCACTAGATTGCGTCTGACCAGTTGCCGCCCTGATAAGTTTATCTATTTATTTAAGTACAAAACGCCGACGAGTTGTTTACCTTAATAGAAGATATTAGAAGTGAACACTAAAATGATTATTTTAAACAATATTTTTGTGTCCACCTCATAAAGTAAATGCGAAAATTGCTTGCAACTGCACAAATGATTTAAAAAAGGTATTCTAAAGGTATTTACCTATTAAATTTCTAATTTCACAAAAACTGTGGAAACATGACAATGCATAAAGGCAGGCAATAGAGATTTGTCATAATTAACTGGAAAAGTATAATGGATCTGCTCATAAATTGTAATAAAACGGATATTATAAAGCATGACTTTCCACCTGAGAGCTAAAACATAAAAACTGCACTTAATATGTTTTTGCTGACATCTTTCCGGCATTCCGCGTGTCATCGCATACCTAAGCACAATCCGTAGAGACCTCAATCTGAGTCCAGTAGAAGCAACCAATATAGTACTCCTTAGGCTTCCAGGACTGTAGAAGGTCAGGAATGCAGGCTGGGTGAAGATAGGCGTGAGGTCTTGTTAAAAGATAAGGGTATTAACAAGAGTTCGCTTTGTGTACTTGTTTGTCTTGGTTCAGCGTCCAGCGCCCAGCACACTTATGAATAGTATACACTATTAAAAAGTACACAGTATACTCAACTCTTTTAAAGTTAAATTCATATTTTTACATGCACAGATAATTTGTTATGTGTGAATGCGTTTGTGAATGCACTAACTTTTACAATTACATTACTAACTGTGGTACGTGTATTCTGTTGTTGCATTTTTAGCTGTAATTGCAGTGAATAATTTCAGACTTGCTTCAAAAAGCTCCACCAGCATTCGATTACGCTAGCAAATGACTTCGTACATAACTCTCCTGGATGGGCTCGTAGTAGCTTAATCCGCACCCAGAGCTCTTTTCGTTATATTTATACTCGGTACCCATAGGGTATTATAACTTAGTGCCAACCTAGAATGTATGTAAAAGAAAGGACGAGGCATCTCCGACCCCTAAAGTATACCTATTCCTGATCAGCGACGCCGATTTTGTCATGTACGTCTCTCCGTCCGTATGGAACAACATATATCAAAGACTATAAGAAAACATTATAATCTGTTGCAAGCAGTTCAAGTTTAAACTAAACTATAGTCGCCATTTTCGGTTTAAAGAAAATATATTAAACTGAAATAGATTTCTGAAAATTTAAGTAATTATAAATTTGGGAGATATTATGCTGGAATTTTCAGATGGGGTTTCGATCGGTTGTTCGCTGGCACAATTTATCTTTATTCTTGTTATAACATTTTTTAATTTTTTAATTTTTCTTACATAAAGTAGAATAAAAAGGAGACAATCTGAATAAAGTAATAGTATAGTATGAATTACATACTAGAAGGCGATTGTCACAGTAAATAGCTTCAACACTTTTGAAACTTTCTATTGGAATTGAGAGGAACAAGTCTGTGTGAAAGGGATAGCAGATCGCTCCCATGGGGGATGCTCAACATATTCCTAGCAACATTTGACTTTTTCGGTGTTGCTCAACATGTAGGAACATTTAACTTCATTTGCTAACATTTGTTTTCATAATTTTTGTTGCTGTTTTTCATAAATTTGGGCATAATTAGATTAAGAATAATTAATAATTAAATAGATAATTAGACAAAGGAATTACCCAATTTTACCCATAATGCTTAGGGTCCCGGGTATCTTACAGTCGATAACAATTGACTGTAACTTTTCTACTCTTTTGTAAGTGGCACAAGCGGATAATCGTGAGTAAGCTTATATACACTGAATTCTGACGCACAAATTACACAAAGAAAACACACAACTGCCGTCATATTCTGCTATCGAAACCGGAATCTTGCTACAACATATCTTGAACCTGTCTTAAAGTTTAAAGTTAAGTCCATATAACAAAAAATTTAAAATAAACTAGAACAAATAAGACACCTACAGTCGAGTGTGACCAATTGTAAGCTACCTGGTACCCAAAGCATTGGGGGTGAATAGCACATGAACTTGGCACATGAAAATTAAATAAAATGAGGCAGGAGGCAAACTTAAATACTTACATATGTAAGCAAATGTTGCTAGGAACACTCATTAGTACTGCCAACAAAAATGTAGATGTTGCAGAGGAAACTTTTTTGTTTAATAATTCCCATGTTTATCATCAAATTTTAACTTAATTATATAGAGCACGCCCTCATAAAATTATTTCTATCCCAACCATAGATTAGTTATACTTTTTACTTTTTTCGAGGGCAGTAGTGGGCGTGGCAAACAAACTTATCCTGCATGCAACAGATATGACGGACAGGCGGACATAACTAAATCGACCTGGTGACGCTGATCACTGGTGGCGCTGATCAAGAATATATGTATATATGTATATTCTTCAGCCTGGTACATTTATTCAAATGTAAAATCATCCTAGAATATTATTTACGTACTATTTAAATATTTTTTCATGTATTTTGCTTTGGTTTTTTGACCAAGAATGTACACACACTAAGTATATAAAACTAAACTATTATTAAAATAGTAAAAAACAATACTGTATGTATTTTGATGTCTTCTAAAATTACTATTCAAATGGTAGAATTACTATTATAGAATAGTAAAATTAGTATTTAAAGTTGTAAGAAAGCATTTGTTGTAGCGATTATATATTTGTTTATAACCTTTTTATATTGTTTGAGTGCGTGAGAGTTTCGCGTAGATAATATCGATATTGCAAATAAATATTTATGCATATGTAAGCTCACTCGCATATCTCTGTCAATCAAACATTAAAAACAAATTGTATTGTTTGTTTAATTGTTTCTATGACGTATTTCAAAGTCTAGTTCGTAGAGCCCGCGTGCAGAAGACTATTTTTAAGTCTATTTCGCTTAATCCCAGGCTCACCAGGAACAGCTTAGCGTACTCATAAAATTTCAGGAGTCATTAAGCCAGAGCGATTATAAAGATAAGCAAAAGGCTCATGAGTTCATTTCTGACGAAAGAAGCGAAGTTTTAGTTTGAAGAGAAAGCGGAGAAACATTCCAAAAACTAAAACTTAGTTGGGACGGTTGAGATTGGAGGAAAGCAGAAGCGTCGTGGGAAAATTGACATTTATCGAGACCGTAATGGATATTATAATAACATTATGAAAAACTATTTGAAGCAAAGTACTGAAAAATTAGCTGGAATTTGAATTTTTACTAGCAAGACAATAAAAGGTTTGGCTGCTGTATAATTTCAAAAATCAACTGAGTACTCCTCCACCTCCTTTTCATACTCTTCTTTGTTTATTTTTAATGAAAAAGGGGTATTTAAGCTATTCTCTTGAATATCGGCTTAAAGTAAATTGATATCGTAAAATATGACTGCGGATGTAATAAATATGGAAATTATAAGGCAATAAAAATGGGACTTCTAGAAAGACTAAAGCATAGTCTTTCCAATCGACGCGTGTCTGATGTCTCCGCACCAGGCTCATCCCTCCAAACATGGCTCCAGCATCGAAGCGTCCACATCCTACCGACCGCCATCGTTGTGCTGGACAACGGCACCACCACATTCTCGGCGGGTGCTATGATTGATCCGTGCATGCCTGTGAGCAGCATCGATCGGTCACTGGCTTCTGCGTTCCGGCTCCCGATCACCCGTATCGGGGACGACGAAGTTTGCTCGACAACGGAGTTCCACTTTCCTTTTGGCCAAAGACGACCACGGCTTCCAATCCGCCCACTCCTTTACATCAAGTTTGTCAAAACGTCAGTGCAGAAATCTTTCTTATCGGCACTGTTTTGCTCCCAAATGTTTGTTGGGCAACATATGCGTGCGTGCAGATGTGTGTGCACTGACCGTTGCTTGTGCGAAGCGGAAAACAAATTGACAAAAATCAGAGCGTCGACTTGGACGGCGCTAGCATACATATGTATGTGCGTATGTC
>VNKC01003466.1:0-83318 GCA_008042775.1 Drosophila pectinifera
ATATATATATATATATATATATATATATAAGGAAATGCCTTCAGACCTACACCCAACTACTCTCTTCCCTTTAGGAGGGCCCAACTTATCCTAAATTGGCTTAGATTAGAACACAGACCTAACCAACGCATCGTCAGATCAAAAACCGGAACATGTCCTATGTTAATCACTGCATCTATAGTCAAACACCGCATCTTTTGCATCTGGCCCTCCCTAGCCACACATACTGAATATATAGGGATTTATTCAGGAATTTATGTAGGGAATAATTGCATAGGATGGCGTGGCTCAATACTTTTCCTACTCAAAGTAAAAATTCTTCTTTAGATCCTTTATGAAAAGTATTAATTAATATAAAAAAAGGACAAGTTTCGGTCCAAAAAAAATATTGAAAAGTATTTTATTGAGTGTATAAAAAGTTTCGATCGTATTTTCCAGGATCAACATTTTATTTAGAAATTCCTCATCCATTAAAATTTTTCAGCTTCTATTAGGTAAAATAGAAAAAGAATTTATATTATGATAGTTTATATAAAATATGTAGTATCAACTGAAAAGTGAGCTCATAAAACCATGACTATTAAGTGGTGTTTTCGGTTCATTATTCATTACTAACCAGTCTGCAGCCACAGTCAATCTCACGGTACAAGAGACTAATCTTGGCCGAGAGCGTAGAACCTCATCGGGCCAACGCCAAGTGGCAACCGCGAGCTGACATGCAAATTAAAAAGCATATGCCCGGGCTCCTAATCACAAAGCACTTTCCTTCAGTGCCTTTGCTCCGCCCCGCTCCCCTTGAGAGGGTGAGAGGGTGGGGTGGCCTTTCTTCCGCCTGTCAGACGTCGCTGCCGTCGCCTTGTCCGCGCTCACATCCGCGTCCTGCTCTGCCTGACGTTGACATTGATGTTGGCTGTTAGCTGTTGCCTGTTGGCTGTTGGTTGTTGGCTGTTGGCTGTTGGCTGTTTCGCTGCTTGGCTGTGTGTTGGCTGGCGGTGGCTGATGCGAGTGGCTGGCATTTCGGCGCTTGATGGATTTCTGCAGCACTCCGAGTCGGAATCCAGCGACTCCGACAGCTCGGCGCACAACTACGCCCCAAATGGCGCAAAAAGCGAAATCCCCAAAATGATTAATGACTTTTCAAGTGACTTGCAACAAAACCAAGTCACCAGTCACATAACGAGCCTCAGCAAGGATACCAAAGTAGCGTCTGCACTGCGAAAAAACAGTATTTAGTTGCATATTTGTTATATTTATGTTAAGCAGTTTTAAGGAGTTGATAAATATTTTCTCAAAACCAACACCAATTAGCTTGCAGATTTTCTGAAGAACTATGAAAATATATACACTTTACTTACGAAAACTTATATACTATACTTTTGGCAAATCAAAGTTTCTACAATTACCCTAACTTTAGAAAATATTAAGCCACTAATAAGTCCAGATAACCCAAGTTCTCTCAGTGTGGCAGCTCATATAGTAGGCGTCTTACTAGACCGCCACAAATTAGTCTCAGCAAACGAGGACAAGACTCCGACTCCCACAGCGACTCTGATGACTACTCCCCGCCCTGGGCACTTCCACGCAGAGACATCCTCCGGCTGGCTGGCTGGCTGGCCGGATGGCCGGCTGCCATGCTCGTCTATCCTTGACATCACTCCGGCTGAGTGATGGGATGCGTGTGTGGGGTCGTCGTCATTGGAATTAATGATTTAAATGCGGGGAGGCGGCAACTGGCTGACTCGAACCGTTGTCATGTCATTAACCAACACTCTGCCGTGCCATTTTCACCTGCAGCTGCAGTCATTTTTCAACACTGGGCCAGTGGGATGGCATCGTTAATTGCAGGCAAACGTCAAAAGTCGCCTGTCAGCCGGGCAGGAGCCCCGAGCCAGCTCCAAGCTCCTAGCATCAAACATCAAGCATCAAGCTGAAGCGTTGGCTTCTCGTCCACGTCCACATCCACGTCAGAAGCTGTCAAGCTCACAAAAGTATACATCACGGCAAAGTCGCCCATTCCCGCTTCCGCACCGGTCCCGCTCCCGTTCCCCAGTTCCAGCCAAAGTCCAGGCCTGGTCATGGTCGATAGTTGGCTGTTGCTGTTGCAAAAGATTGATGTGTGCTGTACGACGTCGGCAGGCAAAACGGAAAATAAATGATGTTGGTGATTATTTTTCTTCATTGAGCGGCAGTCGCTGCTGCCTGCCTCCCGTCTCGTCTCGTCTCATCTCGGCTCGTCGTTGTTTCAACAGCCATTTTGGCCATCAATCTCGGGGAGCATCAGGCGGACCCAACGGGCGTTTTCGAGGGGCCATCAGCTGGCGGTCCGGGCCGTGGACGCGGGGTGCACTCGCTTATTCATTCATTCATTCATACGCAGCACATTTAGACAATCTATCAAGTTGCCCCAGATGGGTGGTAAGGTAGGCGAGGAAGGGCGGCAGGACCACTCCGGCGAACCCCTCCAGGGCTGATCCATCCCGACCCGGGCACATCCGTTTGCGAACCTAATCCCGAGCAGGAGCGGTGATCTACTTCCTGCTTCAGCCAAAATCGTCCTGGAACCTTTGATTAAAAATCGGATGAGGCTAGAAAAAATTATTTATGTATGTTCTAGATTCCTGACTATGTCACGTTGAAATCAGAGACAGCAATAGTTATAAGATATATTATAAAAACTAAAATTTTTTAATGATTATTTTATGATTTTTGAAGTTTCCTCAAATATAATGAATATTGTTGAGTGTTTTTATATTATTCGGGTTATAATCATTATAATTGAAAAAAAGAAAAGCTCTAGAATAAATGATTGGATCAACTCTATGAATATGTAAAAAATAGTTGGAAAATTGGAATGCCGAAGTCGTAAATTGATAAAGAATTTTATTTTAGGCAAAAATGAAATGAAAATCACAAATAGTCATTATTTTCGAGTTTTAAATTTATGTTTAAGTTCCTATTACATATACTATGCTGATTGAACAGCGAAAGATACAGCTGATAGTGCAGCCATTTTCAAATTTATATATACGTTACATTTAAGGCCTGGGATCCGATTAGAATCAGAGATAATTGATACTCATAACGTCACATTAGTACGGCTAGGATCATAGATAATTGAATAAACTTTATATAAAAATCTGTAAATGAAATATTAATAGCTATTACTAATTTATACGCCACTATAGAGAATAAAAGATTAAAACTTAATGTTAAAAAAACAGCTTTAATATGAAGCTTAATTTGTTACCTAATATTGTAATATTGAAAACTTAAATGGCCTTAAGCGCGTATCTTCCCATGGCTCTCCGAAACTAACTAACTAACTTCGATTGATTTAAAAAATAATAATTCTACAAATAATGTAGAAATTATTTTAATTACGGCCACGGGTTGAAGATCATTAACACAGAACATATTAATATAACTTATATATAACAAACGATAGGCAGAAATGCCTCCTTTTACTTAAAGTATATATGTATATTCCACATCAGTATCATATGTAGTGCCATATGAATAAACAGATCTCACGGACTATGAGAGCTAGATCCTTTGTAATTAGGAGATTCTGTAAGAAATCTGTAAAGTTCGTTGCTTGAGCACCTTCTAGAATCCGGGAACATAACACTTGGTTTTCGGCTCTGTTTCGAAATGCCAGTGACAGTTTTTTCCTTCCTCTACCCCTGGGGATATATCTCCATCCATTAGACTGCCACTCTCCGCCAGCAGGACATTACCACAATAACGCCCACAACTCTTAGAGCATCTGTAGCCCTGTACCCCGCCCCCGCCGAGTGTGTTTGGGGGAAAAGTGCAATATCATCAATTACTCGACAAATTTAGTGCCAGAGAAGCCCAGGCCCAAGTGACTGGTCAGGGCAGAAGCTGGGAGGGCAGAGGTCGGAAAAACGAAATGTCCGGATGCAAACAATAAAATACATTTTCCGGTTACTTGTCACCCACTTTTCCAGCGCCACCGCCACCGCCACTGCCCCCGCGGAAGGGAAAATCCCTTCGCCATCTGAAAAGAAGTTGACACATGCTGCTCTCTTTCTCCGTGGAACTGGCAGAGCTGCAAGTTATCCGACTTCTCGGGGAAACTCCTCGGCAATTGCCAACAAAGCATTTCACTTTTTCTGCTGGAAAGCAGTCCTGTTGCTGTTGTTGTCCAAAGTCATGTCGACAATAGCTTTGGCTTTGCTTTTGACACTTGGTAAATGGCGCCCGCCCGCTGAGCGACTGCAGCCAACATTTTGCCCAGAGTCCTCAGTGCTCAGCTCAGCTCCTTCCACTTGCCTTCCTCCATCTTCGACTACTGGCTTCCGGCTCCTGCTCCTGCTCCCGTCTTCCTTCCAGCTCTCCTCCTGCCCAAGGGGGCATCCATATGGGCGGTCGGTGGGCGTGGTCGGGTCACTTGTTTACCGCTCCACTTACGCGTCGCTCTCAAGAGCTGCTGGACAGTTTTCCGGCTGCTGCTCTGTGTGGCAGCAGCTCCTTCCATTTTCCTTTTCGCTTCATTGAGATTGGCCGGCCACAGATGCACTGAGAGAACTACCTACCTTCTAGTCGATAGATCTTATTTTACACTGAACAGTAGTACTTGGCAGTTGCTTTCTTCAAACTTCAAGATAGCCTTCGATCTCTTACCGCCTTTGCTTACTCCAGAATTCCCTAGTAACTTACAATTGCTACTGAGATTTCTCTCGGTGTGGCCATTGCTGCTCCTACGTCCTCTGCCTTTTAAATATAAGTTGTGCCGAAGTGCAAAGTGCAGGGCACGAGTGCACCGATGTGAGTTCTCCGGGGGTCGGGTACTAGCCCTCGCCCCGCCGACTTCATTGCCTTTCATCACCCGGACTGCAGATAATAATTTATCAAGTGCGTGTCGGGATGCTTGACACAAGATTTGTTGCTGCTACTGTTGGGACACGTCAAGTCGGGACGCCAAGCGACGGCAGTGCGGGTGACAGACAGACGTGAAGTATTGGATCAGGTTGTCGGCAATCGATAAGGCAATCAGTGGCAGGACATTTGCATGGATCCCACTCGAGAGCGGAAATTGATATTAGAGCGTTGCAGGGATCCAACGCGTTGGAGGGAAAGTAAACTGGACACTTTACTTATCACAGTATTCATAATAAAATGTGAATAAGAGTTCAGTGAGTTTTGTTTAGCACTTCTTTGGAAATATCACTTCAGATTTACATATTTGTAAATCCAGGGAGGGCAAATGTGTGATATGGGATATAGAAAGAATAAAGCTAACCCTGGACACTTTACTTATCACAGTATTCATAATAAAATGTGAATAAGAGTTTAGTTAGTTTTGTTTAGCACTTCTTTGGGAATATCCCTTCATATTTATTTGTAAATCCAGGGAGGGCAAATGTGAGATATAAGATATAGAATGAATATAGCAAACATAGGTCTAAGTGTGTCAGGATACGCCTGAGAGTGGTCTATGCATAACCTTGCTTTATACTAATAACATGCATTATTCTTATATTATTAATAGCAATTATTATAATGATACTTTAAATGTAACCTTTTCTAATATTTAAATAAGAATATAGTATTCTGTTAAATTGGTTTCTCAATTGATTATCTTTTATTTTATAGTTTTCAATACTTAAGTTTCTTAAAATGTGTTTTCACTCGTTTCCCATTGATCGTAAAGTGACCATACTCTCTTAGCTTAACCTATTTACATATTATTGGAATTTTGGGAACTGGAACATAATTGCAGAAATGCCAACCGGTATTCACTTTTTAAAATGTTTTATCTATAACTGCTAATACAATAGTACTTAATAGATATCTGCTAACAATTCTTTTTGTTGAATCTGAACATTTAAATAAGCCCATCAGTTATAGGATGCCTCCATTTGACATAACAGTCTACTTGCTAACAAGGACATTTCAACTTTGCAAAAGTTCCGCTTTATTAGATCAGTACATCTTGTCATCGCAGTCCAGGGCCATCTCCGCCCGACTCTTGTGAAGGAGAAAGCGAAAACATTGGCCAGCATAAATCTTGGCGGCCAAGTAGTAAATTTTCATTTTCACACCTTTCAACACTTTTCACGCTAACACGACCAGAAGGAACATTTTGGTGTCAAAAATAAAAAGCAGACCGGCAAAGAGGCAAAGAGGCAAAGGATTCGACCTCTGATGCTGCCCGTCTCACTCTCCCTCTCCGCCCGTCCCTGTCCCTGTCCCTTTCCCCCTGACAGGCTACACAAATACTGTCATATGCAGTGGGAAAGGAGCGCACGAGGAGCTGCCAGGACAAGGAGCAGTCGTTGTGCTTGGCCGAGGCAGAGCGGAGCAGACAAAGTGCCTCTGAGCGTAAATAAATTGGAAATGTCCTTTGCCCTGGCAGTGCCCCCATCAGCTGCCGAGGGAGTTGGGGAAAGTCGGGGAGAGAGTGATGCAGTAGTGCACTTAAAGAAAGGGATCGAACCTTAGCAGAAATCGAACAAGTGTTCACTGAAAAGCATTATATGCCTTGGCCTTTAAAAGCTAATAAAATAAATAATAAAATCTATATACTCTATTAATGCAAGACAGTTTACCAATTTACCAATTACTCCTTAGAATTATTACAGGAATATTTTTAATTCTGGGATTCGCATAGCTATACTCTAATATTTCGAGTGTGGACTAGCGAAGGGGCTAGGCAAAGGTCCTTGCTAGCATTGCAATGCGTCGGACATTGGGCGAAGGCGAAGCTTCCATTTTAATATTAATTTTACCCCAAAGCAGCAGACGGGACCCCGGACACAGAAAAGTTATTGCCATCGCTGCGACCGAGACAGAGACAGAGGCAGTAATCATGGGGCAAGGTCCTGGGCATTGCAGTATCCATCCTGCAGCTCTCCGGCGCTCCACAGCCCCGTTCTCTGGCGTTGTCAGCTGAAGCAATTTATGTCAGTGCATATCCGACAGCCCGGCAGTTGCAAGCCATGTGCGGATCCCGAAGTCCCAGTCGGTATCGGGCCTGCTCCACCTCCATCCGCACCTCCTTGCCCTCGGCTGCTTGAGGCCAGCACCGAAGTGTCCTTGTTGGCAGCAGCACAACAACAGGAGCGGCAGCGGCAGCGGCAGGAACAACAATGCAGCCTGCACCTATCAAGTTATCAAGCAGGCAGAGGCTTCCCACTGCTGATCCCACTGGCGATGTCAACGTGTCACGAGCTCAGACAAGTCTCATCCCTCAGTCCTGCACTGGAAAAAACAAGGGTTGTATAAAAAATAAATATATATTTAGAATTAATGAGGTACATATTATTGCAGGCCACGTTTTGAAAGGTTTTTAAACTCTCTTTAAAATATATATGTTGACTCGAGTCATATATTGTCTGTCCGTTAGAACTCATTTTTAAAAATATATATATATACATAATATATAATACATTCGTAGTCATGTAACGAACTTGATTAATATTNACTTGATTAATATTCCAATATATATATATATATATAATATTTTCACTACGAAAAGGGTAAGATAGGATTAAATTCAGAGAGTAAGATTTAAATTGTATGATAGATTAGGTAATATTCTTAGTATTCTTATCCTAGCATAGCTATGAAAATAAAGTTTATCAGGCAATATGTTTGCTTAAGTAAATTAAAAAATATATAATATATATATAACTTCCGACGAGAGTCACGCTCTCTTCCCTAGCTGTATATATGCGGCAATAGTCATCGTTCTTGTTGTTATCCTGGCAACGACATCGAGCAGGCTAAAGTTTAGTTCAACCTTTGATTTATATATTTCTCCTCGGCGCTCCAGTTCTCCGTTGTTTCCTCCCTTGCACTTTTGTGATGCCAAAGGAATTGCTCTATTTTCCCGGGCAGAGCCATCGTGTCCTTTGGAGCAAGCACAGTTCGCAGAGCTCGCTGCACCGGAAGGCGAAAGCAAAATATTTATTAGTCTGTTAAATTGTGAATTGGCCAAGGATGTGCCTCCCTCTTCGATCTGTTTTGGCCTCAGCATTGCATTTGGGTTTAATTTTTTAGCTGCTTGTGAGATTGGCCCCGGTCCTGCTGCGTCCTTTTCCCTCCATTCCACTCCATTCATTGTTTGTTTGGTAATGACTCCTGTCTGACTTCTGGCCCGGCTGTTACACGCTAGCGAGTCCTTTCTTGTTGAGCGGGCCAAAGGATTCCATTATTATTTTTCATTGAAATGCCCTTTGACACCCAATGCTGTAGATTAAAGTGTCGCCCGTAAAGATGAGCACAGGACAGAGGTTCCAGCGGTTGATACAGGGAATCCAGAGTTCGGAGCAGTTAATTGACTGCTTTTGGGCCAACAAGGGATTGCGCAAGTTCATTTTGCTTGAGCATTACTATTTAATTGCAACAAGGGCCCAAAAACCCTTACCAGTTGCGGCTCACCTCAGCCGTCGACACATGTTTTGGGTTAAGCGCCCCCCCGGCGGCCAGCACCCGGCACCCGATCATCGGGGGACTCATTTTGATATATAATATTTTAATTAAAATGTAAATCGAAATGATTAAGTGCTTCCAATTTATACGCGATATTTCATAAACACAGAAAGAGGAGAGCCATAAAGCACTGAAAATTGTCGGTGGAATACAAAAGACCGTAATTAATTACACCGCTCCGAGCTGCACACGAAAGGGGCGAGACAGGGACGGCGAGAGCAGCTAATGACGGACGAGCGAGCGAGCGGCAGAGAGAGAGCGGCGAGTAACGATGAGAAACGATTCCAGGGAGCAGCGGCTGATTAATGATGGGCTGCGAATGAGACAGAGACGGAGTGAGCTGGGCAGAGGGGAGGGGGAGAGCGACAGCGACGTGAGACTGACGAAAATGAGCACAACATCATCATGATAAATATAATGATGATGATGAGCATTATATGATAAATCAGTGGAGCCAGAGCCAGAGCCAGAGCGAGAGCGAGAGGAGAAGGAGCGAGCGAACGGCAACGAATGCTCTGCTGAAATTTCTGTGGCACAATAATAAATTAATATAAATGATACTTAATTTTATGATTAATGATATTGATGAGTTCCAGCCGTCCAGGCAGTCGGCCAGACGGGCAGATGGGCCTCGGGTTCTGGCCTAAAAGGGCCGGCCGGCAAGAAAAATTTTCATAAATTTATCAACAATAAATCAGTTGGGCCGCTCTCGCTGTGAATAATGCACAATAAATAAAAAATAAATAATACATAATTACAACTTTTGATTATTGCTTCTGCCGCCGCCTTCGAATTGATGGGCTTCGATTTACCCTCCTCACTTCCCGTCTCGACGCCGTTGACGCCTTTCGACCCGGCCAACTTTTGGCCGACTTCGGGAGGGGCGAGCCGGAGCTGGTGCCTTCTGACAAATGAGGCTACCAGGCCGATTTGGGCCAGGGAAAGATACATTTCAAAATGATTGAAGCGCGTAATTAATTCACTTTTCGTGGGCCGACTGCTCACTCTGTTTTCATGCGCCCCTGGAATTAATCCAAGCCATTTGGGACAATTCGCTTTCTGCGGCTGATGAGCAACAATTTGTCAAAATTACCGAAATATGTAAGGCGAAAAGGAGCGGCCAATCGGACAAATCAAGGAGATTCTCTACTAATTGCGTGCAACAATGAGCAATTGCCATTCTAAAAAAGTCTATAAAAATTATGACTTTTCTGAAATATAAAATGATCCGTGATCTATTTACATGTATACTTTTATATATAAGAAAAATAAATGAATAAATTAATACATGAAGTTATTAAAAAAAAATCATGTTTCCAAGATAAATAAAGATAAAACGTGTAAGAAAGGTGCAGTCAAGTAAGCTCGACTGTGAGATACCCGGTGCCAAAAGATTAATTTCAATTCAGTTCTGAGGAAGCTGGCTAATGCAAATCCATTTAACAACTAATAAGGTAATTAAAAAAATTTTTTTTAGAGATAATTTATAGCCAAAAATGTTAAAGCTATGTATATACTATAACAATCGCCGGGCAATATGTACTGTGCCAGCGAAAGGGTTCGAACCCTTGACCCAATCGGCAATGCGTAGCTTCCTAGCATTCCTTATAGACTCTTGGCAGTATTTTAAAATTACACCTTTATTGCCTAATAAATATCAACTTTATTATCCCATTTAAAACAGAAAACGTCCGCACAAGCATATTTATTCGTCTAAGCTATTTACTTAAAATCGAAAATCGAAAGGATAACAGTTCAATTTTTAATATTTTTGAGGGCGGAAATGGGCGTGGCCTATATCTATAACAAACTTGACCTGCGTTTAATTAGAATGTTGTCACCAAGAAACAATTCTACCTCTTATAGTCTCTGAGATCTGTTGTTTCCGACGGACGGACTGGCGGACATACGGACAGGGCTAATTCGACTAGGCTGGTGGCGCTTATTTAAAGTATATATTCTTTATGGGGTCGGAGAGGTATCCTCCTACCTGTTATCTATATTTTCGGTCGTCACTAAGATGTATCCTATGGGTACCAGGTATAAAAACTCACTTAAGACTTAGCTGGGACCGATATATCATGTAAACTACGATCTTTATTATAAATAATCTCACGACAACATTTTTGACACGTTTTCTCAATATTTTTGAAATTCTGAGACTTCAAGAGCTAGAGCAACCAAATTTGATGACAATTTTTTTTTTTTACCCGGTACCCATAGGTATAAGAGGTATATGTATTTGAATTGGCAGTACTAATATTTTGCGGATGTACACTAAAAAGTAAAAAAAAATATAAAAAATAAACTTTGGAGTTATTAGACAATAAGGTGCAACCTTCTATCTCCATCTCGCTCGCACTATATAGTTTTTATTCAGTTCACAGATATTTTATAACTTAAATTTTTAAAGGGTGTCGGTATAAATTATATTATAAAATCCATAAATATTCTAGGGTAGTTACCCCATTAGAGCACAATTGGATTATTTTGAAATTCTCTAGAACTTCCTCTTCCCAAATCGCAGGATCATAATCATCTAGCTTAGACCTTTTAAGATTACGACAAGGTTTAACTATAACTATGGCCACAGCTTTCAGGCCATACATTTCCGATCTGATGTTCTCTTCTGCAGAAAGGAATGCCATTTGCAAGGAGAACCAACTGCCATCGCAGCATATCAGCTAAAAGAGTAATTCCCAGATTGCATAAGTCGCATAAGTCAAACTGTCAACGGCAGGCAGACAATCAGACAACAGCCACACCAACTGCAGTACTGGAAAAGTTCCGTTGCCTGAAATGAGTTGAAAAAGTGAAAAGTTAAGCGAAATGAAAAGGAAGGTTTTCCCCATAACCTCTGCCAATGTCTATCTTTCAGCCCGCTGCCGTGTGGCTGCTGGCGGCATTGTTTCCATCGCATTTGTTCCAACAAAAGTGCAATTTGCACCCAAAACAGCCGCAAACAAGGAGGAGAGAGTGTTGACAATGGCAGAGAGCAGGGAAAGAACAAAAGAAATGACAAACAAAAACAACGGACCTCGGCAAACATACACACATGCCAAAAGCTAAATAAGAAAAATCCCTTTTGTCTAGTGTTTTCTGTTTTGTAGCACGAGTGGAAAAAATCTCGGAAACTTTGTAAAAGCAGGGCCATAAAGAACAGGTACAGACTATGTGATACCCGATAATTACTTGCCCGAAAATGTTCGCACATTTATGCGCTTTCACAACACTGGTATGAACATTTTCCCAACATCCTTGTCACATACCTAGACTTCCTTTTAAGCCCTACTGGGGTTCAAATAAAGAGCGCAGTGTAATGCAATACTCCCTGTTGATATACTTCTGCGGGGTATAAACCCCTTTGGCGGAGAGTGCGGCATATGCTGCAGCTGGAGAATCTGACGGAGTGAAGTTCGGTTCGGTTCGGTTCGGTTTCTGTTTGGTATCCCGGCGATAAAAACCCAAGCAGACTGACTGAAAAGACACCAGGCAGAAGGCCAGGAAAAGAAAACTGCGAAATTGCAGCAAATATCAGCAGCAGCAGCAGCAGCAATAACAATGGCGGACTGACAGCGGCAGCAACAGCCCCTGCGCCCCACAACCCCGATCACCACCCACTCCCAGCCATGTGGATTCCACCCACACCCACACCACACCACGCACACCACCGAAGCGGTTGGCCTGGAACAAATGCGTACGTGACACTTTGGTGGCGCAGAGATATAAGAATGTCACATAACTCACCGTGATTAACGTCTTTTTGTCGCTCTCAGGCGCTGCCACCATCCCCCCGCCCACAGCATGCAAAAATATAGCCAGCTATAAAACAAGTGGTTGTGGACCTCCTCATTGGGGTTATTCGCGCCGGAGCCCCACAATCGTTTAACGAAGCTGGGGCATTATGCGACGGCATTTTCCAATTCCTATTTCCCTCCGCAGCTTTTCCACTTCAGGTTATTTATTATCTAGTTTATCTGACATGTACAGATATAGGTTTCTCCTTAGCTCTCATTAGTTTATGAAGACATCGAATATGGTCAAATCAATTAAAATCAAAGCGTCTTTTTCTTACTAAATTAAGCTAAAGGCATACTCGAGGTCTAGAACAAGATGGGAATCCTAGGGTATCGTGGTAGTAAGGATGTATCCTAGGGTATCGTGCAATAAAGAACTAACTAACTAACTAACTTGAATATTTTAAAAGTAGAAAGCAAGACAGCGATGTTCAACAACCGTAAACATACCCAGTTCTATCAAAATAAAAGAGTCAATAGTCAATCAATAATATAAGTTATAGGACATAGTCTCACGATTTAATTTAAAGTGGGCACTGAAATTTATGATAGATCGAACATAAGGTGGCTATAAATACTTTAAAATTAAGTGGAATTTATTGCTCTGTGTTGTCTGACTTTAAATAAAACTTTGAAATTTCCTAAATTGGCTTTAAGCTGGTACATTTAAAAATAACTGCCGAGACAAAAGAGTAGATCTCTTAGAAACTAAGTACATCAATATAATAGCGCCTAATCAAGACTATTTCGTTACGCTTTACGGCCTTACCTGTCAGCACCTTGCATCGTCATCTTGATCATCAGACTGCCTCCAGAGTGAGTCGAAATCCCATTATAAAGTCATCAGCCAAAGCTGCAAAGCGAAGCGATCACAATAAATTATCGCAAAAAACGAAGCCAAAGAAACCAGCAAGAGAATATCCGTTCAGACAATGGAAAATGCGTTTGATATGCCACAGAGCATGATTGACATGTTGGGGCGACCGGAAAGCCAAGACAATATGAAATCGTAGAAAGACGGCAGGCCGCAGACCGCTCCAAGAGGCACAACGACCGATCGCAGAAAAAGCAGCCAAACGCTCACGCGCGCAACAAATTGGGTTTACTTACGCCCCGTCAGCAAAAGTCGACTCATGATCCCCGAGTACCGAGTACCCATACCCAGTACCCACTACTGAGATCCAGTACCCAGACTATCATGCATGATGCATGAACGCGCAAATGAACTCACTTGGCCGGCAATTATGGCTGGCAAACTGGGCCGGTATTGAGTTACTCCAAATCGCATATTGCGCTAAAAGCGAATTGACATTTTCCCCACAGCCGAGTTCTAGTTAGGAGCCTGGAGTCGGGACGCGGTTCGACTCCGTAGGCGATTCCAGCTGGGATCCAGTCAACCTTAATGACACTCAGTGCGATCGACAGCGCAGCGAGGCTACTGAATTTCCGCCGTGGAGGAACGAGGTACGGAACGAGGAGGCTCGTTTGCCGGCTTCCAAAGACCGTTCATACATTAATCATTAGGCGGGATCCGGTGCGCGGCTGCCTGGCTGCCTTCCTACGTTGTTGTTCACACATTTCAGCTCGAATTAGTCGAGGGTTTTCATGAATGAATCGAACTGTGGGCTTCTCTCCCAGGCCGTTCCGATTATTTCTTTTTCGGCTTCGAGTTGTGACCACATGCGGTCGCCTCGATGGATCGCCGAGGGCCCGCCGAACCACCGAACCGCCGGATCGACGCACAATAATAAAGAAATCCCCTAAAGAAACCTAAAGAAAGGAGCCGACAAATGCTGCGCTCTATCATTGAGAAGTCAAGAAATGCGCAAGGCCCGCGATACTCGTACTCGACTCGACTGGAAAGCAATACCCGGCCGGCCAATCGCCATCATTATTATTTTGTAGCGTTTCATGTTGCGCTGCAAGAAATTGAAATCAGCATGAGGCCCCACAGGCAGCTATCCCAGAGAGCTGTCGGCGAAATGTCTTTGTGTGTAATCGGCCATAAGCAGAAGCCGCGGGGTGTATTTTCTCAGCCCAATCTGCTGGGGAAACTTGGCCTCGCAATCGAAGTGGTAGTGGTTCCTTGGCAACGAGCGGGGAGAAAATTAGATTTATTTGCCAGCCTTATTGACCCCAGGTTCATTCATCAGGTGAGCCTCTGGCTCCTGGCCCCCATTTCAATTCCTAGCACTAGCACTCTTAGTTTATGACACATTCTGCACAATCAATCTACTTCAAAATTCTGAGACGGGGGATTAAAGCTCAACTGGTCCTGGCATTTGCAACGATGTCATGTCCTTTTCTTTCCTTGCCCCAACTCCGGCTTCCTGCCTCGTTTTTGGCCAGTGACAGTTGGACAGGCCGAGTGACAGATTTGACCAGAAAACAATTCGTGTGGCACATACAACAATAAACTTATCCCGAGCCAAGTCCTGTCCTGGGATGCAAAGCCCGACAGTGTGTCTACACTTCGCTTAACTCCAGTGCCATTCCTGTCCCGCCTCGAACTGTTTTTGCATTTTATCCTCGTCAACAGGATTTTTCAGCATGAGTTGCTTGCGGGCCAGGCCATCATCAGAGTTCGGAGCTGGGGCGGGGCGGGGCGACTCGTGTCATCTTCATGAGTCCGGGCAGGCGGGGGAGTTATCCGGCAGCAGAGTGCTGGGTGGTTGGACGGCTGGCTGGAAGGTTAGCTGCAGCGACACATAATGTCCAACTGGCAAGCAGCTGTCACTCAGTTAGGCCGGAAGAGGGATGCCATGAATACCCTAACCTTACCCCTTCCGGGTTCCAGGAGAAAGTTAAACTACTATTAAACTACTATCTCGGAGGGGTTGCTCCACTGAAGTAAGCTTTAAAACTAGTAAGAGTATCTGAAAATTCCAATGTATTGTAAATGATGGTCTTTATTTTATATATTTTACATAATTTTTATAATTTCGCGCGTCTATCTCTGTTTTCGTCTTCTTGTCAAGTGAAGTTGGCCGCACTTCCTAAAATATTTATTGTATTATCGATACTTACTACTAAGTACTATTGTATTTATATGACGTACACACTAGATTATATTACTTAACAATATGCTCACACTTAAGTCAAATGTGCTGTAAGATACCCTATAGCTATATCGGAACAATACTATACTATATACTAATTAGACATTTATTTAAACTTATAAAGTTGCAGGAATGGCAGACATTAGAGTGTACGCAGTCCGTTTTTGATTCCTACTTCCTCCGTATCCTTTCCCGGAATCTGTCCGGATGACTCCAGTTCTTGGAACTCATTCGTGTGCACTTGTCAAGAGCAGCCGTCAGTGCACTCCATTCCCTTCTGTCCCCTTCTGTGCTCCTCAGCATCGTTGTCATTCCATTTGTTTTGCGGTCAGTGTGACCAAGCGCATGAAGCACTCATCTCGCATGTGAGTGGCGTCGCCCACCAGTGTGGCCCGGCGATGAACTGGATGGATCGCAAGGGGTCCTGGTAATGCAATTACAATGCCACTGCCGGCTAATTAAATTCCCCACAGAAAGGTAACCCGGACAATTAATAAGCTTATGGGGCCAATAAAATATTGATAAATGCCCGAGAGCCCCACACAATCCCCCGAACAACATCGCGCAACGTTCGCCGGGAGCGATTTATGTGTTAATATTTACAAATAAATTACGCGGCCCGGAGAAGAGGAGCGGTGTGCCTAGGCCATTTCGTAGCCCATTTATAAAATCCGGGAATTCGCCACCCAGGACAGCCGAGGGGTGCCGGGGCAGGGGCTAAATGAATGAAGCGGAGCCAATGCAAATAAGGCAGCTTTTGATTAATGAGCGGACTGGAAAATTAAACAGCAGAGCAACTGTCGGCGACACTCCACTGAGCGGGCACATAGGGGCTTTTGGACTAGGGGATGACTTTTGTGGTGGATTAAGATGCCTGCGTGACCCGCCGCTCCGTCTCCCCAAGTGGTATGGCGAAGTGGCAATCAAGGAAATGTGTTCCTGGAAGTGAACAGCCGTACCAGGTGCACTTTTAAGTCATAATCAAAACAATTAACAGAAGACTGCGTTCGAATAATATATACTCACTAACGGATGACACTTAGTTTCGGGGATATGGACTGAGCTATAAAATAGTTCGGTTTCCAAGAAAAAACTTGGTAAAATATCTAGTTTCTGAATTATTTATTATTTTTTTAGTTTTGGTGTAACTAAAACTCTTAAGAAAAGATTACTCTTTCCATTAAGCACCACACGCTCGCTTGTTCGGTCCTGCCTCTTGTGGTTCCTTCGACATTTGCTAAATATTTGCCAGTGCATAACTCATTTGGTAATTTAAGATCTTGCACGAGCTGGTCGTTGGTCGCGGCTCTCACGTACGCCCTTAGCCGAAAAGGGGGAACTCTGGGCACACTCACGCAGGAAGGGCCTGGAGCTTGAGGATAAGAACGAGCGGAAAGGCTGGAGAGCAGAAAATTATTATCCCCGAAAGCAAGGGGGTCTACGCACTGAAAATAATGTTGGTAAGGCTTCAGGATATACTTCAATGTAAGTTTATTAAATAAAATAAATAAATTAAGCAAATTAAGCATCTAGTGTGTACTTGTTATACATGTATCGAGAGTATTATTATTAATTATCAATAACACAAGGATCTTGATGAAGCGCAGCCAACTTCACTTGACAATGAGAAGATAAACAGCCAGATGCGCAAAATGATGAAAGTATATTAAGTTAGTTAAAATAATGACATTTACAAAAATAATATTTTTGTAATTTTACCAAACAAAATAAATTAGGAAAATGTGTGGTTCTAAATTGTGAAAACTTATCGTGATAGCATAGCGTTTTCTTATTATTTTTATAAGTTAAAAAATGTTGAGTATATATGGTCATTTCTTACTTAAACATTTGATTTTGAAGTAAAAATCATTTATTACTATTACTATAAAAATGGGGTATCTAAACCATTTTGGAATTAATTAGTTTCAACTTATTAAATTGTTTTGCAATAAGTAGTGTTTCCTTTTTAAAATACATATTTTTGTAAAACTTTCTTTCTTTATATCACATTTTATAGTTTGAATAATTCACTTCCCAAATACTTGTAGTCACAAACATCTGATTTATTTTGCTCTGTGTAGGAGAGCCAGAGCTTCAGCTGCGTTTCCTGCCTTGGCTGCTATGGGGGTTTTGCTTTAAGGAATTAAGCGTGTAAAATACGAGCGCATAAATCTATTTGCTACGCATATAAACAACGGAGCGCATTTGCGTGTGCAATCACGCCATTCTCCATTTGCCATTTGCCGAGAAATGTAATTAGGCCTGCCGCCATGTGGAACGCATTCTGGCCTGCCCAGGGGCGTTCTCGGGCCGGCGAGGGTGCAGGGGCGGTCCAGCGGCGGAGCAGTCTTGTGGTCTGAGGGGTTGGGTAACAGATGGCTTCCAGCTGACCAAGACCACACACACAGCCCAACGCGCGGCGGAGTTGCATTCTGTGAACTGCAATGCTTGCCCCAAATGATAACGGGTCACGAATGCCGCTCAGCCCGGCGATCATCTCTGCCCCAGCCACACTGTACGCGGTGACGGGGGGATAATGACAATATTACCGCTCGCTGTCCGCCAGGTAACCGCCTTTGGAATTTATTGAATTTTGAAACAGCGGCTGAGCAATTGCTATTTACTCGGCCATAAAGAGAGCCATTAAGTTGCGCCACAAGCGGTAGAGCCGAAGCTGCTTGAAATACCCTGCAAAATGCCACAGTTTTAGGGGAGGAAGCGGTAAGCTTAATGGTTATGCCCGTAAGTGTTGTCTTACTCATAAAATATATATATTTTTAAATATTTTTTGTTAATTCGTTCTTAATAAAGTCCAATCGAGCATCGGTATTACAACAATTCTCATTCGGGTGACAGAAAAGATCTTTAAACAATTGATTAGATAGGGCGGGATTCGGCCATAACCAGCCTAACTGTTTAAAGAGGCAGGACACGTCTTCGAAGACCAATGCCCCCATCAACCAAATGACCAACTGATAAACCGTCCTTACACACAGTCCGCTTAAATCCACTGGAAGATAAACGACAACAAAAAAGATAAAATGCTGCACCAAATGTGCTATGAAAAGTAAGTAAAGCGTTGCACCAAAAATGAACCCGAAATATGCAGCAGGGAAGAGAGCAGAAGGAACGAGTGGAGCAGATAAAGAATAATGACCACTTTGCCATCTCGTGGCAAATAACCATTCATCAAATTGTCCAAATTACAGACATTTCACAATGACGCACCCCTCTCCTTCGGAGCGGCCCAAACGATTGGACTTTTGCAATGCCGACAGAGCGACGACGACGATGACGATGACTGCAATTCGTTTACACCAATTTTATGGTAACAAGCTTCTCTCCAGCTCGAACCGCCTTCCCGCTCCTTCCCCTCCTGGCTTCTCAACTGGACATGCCCCATGGCAGCTGCTAGCAAAGGAGTTAAGTTGGTTTCGAGTTCGGGTGGCGTTGGCCCGGACGTATTGGGGCTTACTTTATACCCTACACTGCCAAAAACACATAGTCAATTTGTTATAGGGCTCTAGATCGACAACAAATATTTTTGATTCAAGTTTAAGGGCTTCGGATGGCAGCTTAAGCAATAAGTATCATCTGGGCCTTCCTTTTTGTGACATTCAACTTTTAAAGACCACTAAAAAAATAAATGCGTTCTTTCCTATCGATGTATAGCTTTTTGATGGTGAGAAGTTTTTTCAAACTTATAAAAAATTCAATACAGAAATTAATACAGCTTTAATATAAGGATATATCAATGATGTTATAAGAATACTTAAGAATATTTCCCAATTAAAAAACATTACTGTTTAATCCCACTTAATCCGATTATAATATAGAAAAGAATTATGAGTTTAAATACCCCCACTAAACAATTTAATTCCTATAAATTCGGCTTAAGAGCGAAATCAGATGATGATTTTAAGTATACAATATTGAATACATATAAAAGGACTTGCAGAATACGAAATACCCCAATTTCCATGTTTTTGCGGTTTTTAATAGTAATAGTTTGTGATAAAAATATTATTGTTTTATATGAATTTTGCAGATTATCATGCAGATTCCCGGTAGGGTATTATAACTTAGTGCCAACCGGGAATGGATATTACAGGCAAAAGAAGACCTCTGTTAACCAATAAAGTTTATATATTCTAGATCACCATCACCAGCCGAGTCGATTTAGGCATGTCCGTCTGTTCGTCCGTGTACAACAGATCTCTGAGACTAGAGCACCAAATTTGGTGACAATATTCTTACCTGTTGCACGCAGATGGAAACCTCGGAAACCATGAAAATGGTAGAACTAAGGTATAGTCGTGATATTCGATTCAAGGTATACATCGAATAAATACATCTGTGCGGACGTGCTCGAAAACTTTCAGTGTAATCGGATGATAACCATGAGAGATATTAAAAAGAAAATTTCTGTATATGCTAAACTTCAGCAACATCAATATTTGTGTTGGCAGCTCCAACATGTTCCTAGCAGCATTTGTCTATTTCGGTGTTGCTTAACATGTAGCAATATTAGTCCTCATTTGTCAAGTTTTTCATAATTTTGAGCATAATTAAACAAAGTGAATGGCATGCCAATTTCACCCGCAATGCTTTAGGTACCGGGTATCCCAAAGTCGATTACACCCGACTGTAGCTTTCCTACTTTTTGTTTTAATTTAATCGATATCGAAATAAGCGAATAACAGGAACCGGAAGCAGCCCTGTATTTTGATTGTTTTTTTTTAAGAAACTACATACATGTGCGTCATCTGCTTAGGGTATGGCAACTTCGATTAGCTCTTGGCTGTGTATGAGTGTTCGTCTTGGCCGAATTGGCGACAGCATTTAGGGGATAAGCGCGGGATTGGGTGCCTGGGTCAAGGAGGAGGAGCTGACATGTGTCACGCCTAGAACTATGCAACAGCTGCCGCAGCGGCCTCCCCCCACCACGCCCCTTTCAGCGCCCGGGGACATGCATTCAATTTCACGGCTGACCGCTGACAACAACTGCAATTTGGGGACATTAAGTTTTGACATTGAATAATCGCCGCCAAAGGCGTTGACGACACACTCTCCCTCTCTGTCGTGCACACTCGCGTCCATTCATAAAATCGCGCACATCGCCCGGGCCTATAATAAATTCAGCTCACTCATCAGGCAGTCTCTGCATATGAAATTTTCATGGGGAGCGTCATCAGCGACCTGATCGAGGAGGAGGCACAAGGCCTGGGGGCAGGGCAGGCTGGGACTCCGGCCCTATTGAGTTCAGCCGGCTTGAGCGCTGGGACCAGCTTTTATTTTGATTTATTTGCCACAGACACGACAGTTAATTTGATATTTTGATTAACTGCAGGCCAGACTGGTTTTCCGAGGGGAAAGCTCACGTTCGAGCTGCTGGGAATAGGAGAGGGTAGAGGCCGGGGCGGTAGAGGTCGGGCGGCAGACGTCAGCTGCTTGGCCCCCAGCTAATCCCTTGCATAAGCTCTTACTTTCGCAGGCCGCGAATCAACACTTGCCACGCTGCCCCCTCCACCTCTCATCGCTTCCACATAATTTTATAATTTTTATTCACTTTGCGAAAATGTGAAAATAATTGCAGTGCAGTTAATTTATTATGTCGCTGCCAAGACATGAAGTGGTGCGAACAGCCCCTCGCACCAAGGAAGTCGGCGTTGCACAGTGGATATATTTGTATTCATTTTAAATATATTTAATTTAATTTGTTGTAAACATCAAGATATGTTTTAAAAGTGTCAATGTTTTCCACAATATAAAAAGAGAACATTTTTGTATACTTTAAAGCACATATGTAAGTGAATTTAATTATTGATCTCAGTCAGACTGAACAAACTACTACTAAAGTGTAACTCAACCTCGAAATTAACTATGGAATTGACTTCAAGAAATAATACAATTTAGTTAAATTAAATAATTTATTTAAATGATATTATTAAATACTTTCCTCGGTTCCACTGTTCCGTCAGCCGTCGTGGACGTCTGCCGTCGTGGACGTCTGCCGCCGGGGCACACAACTGTTTATTGTGAAAATTGATTTATTATCGCGATGGCCGCGTTTCGCCTCCCTTCGGTGCCAGCTCCCAACGACACACATGCCACCCCCCAGCAGCGGTCCTGCCATGTAGCATGCACCACCATCACCATCGCCATCCGTTGCTGTTGCATATTTGCATCGATTAAAATAAGAATTTTACATGCGATTCGTGTTGTCGTCGCCCGGCTTTGTCTGCTGAACTCAGGGCCAAGGAGCGGAGCGGAGCGATCCCCTCCCGGCGACCCGAGTGCAATGGGCGGCTTAATAAATTTATAAATACGGCACCAAAAGGGGTGAGCTGCTAAAAAATGCATGCATGCATGAATTTTAACGAATTGCTGATGAAAATGTCGCATCATAAATTATTTCATATTTAGGGCTCCGCCATCGGAGTGCTTGGGGTGCAGCGAGCAACTGGGGAGACGGATGTATCTGCAATCTGCGATCCGCGTGAGATAAACAGCACTGGCTCTGGGGCTGGGTGCCTGGTGCCTGGTGCTCGGTCCTTTGCCACGCCGCTGTGTGCATGCATAAATTAAATTTATATTTTACTTTCGAGTTATGCGTCTGGGTAATTATTTTATCTTTCGGCCCCCGGAGCCCCCGGACTCCGAACTCCCGGACACACACAGTGCCCGCCTTCCGCCTTCCGCCCCCTTGAGAGCCCCGCCAAGGGACTCGCTCCTGGTGGACGGGCGGACGGGCTACGTGGTCATGCATGGCATTCAAAGGTTAATTGGCATTTTCGGTGTATTATTTTATTCGGCCTTAATTGCCAGTGAGTGGCGCATGCACATGCACATGCAACCACGTTGCACTACAGAAAGGGCGTGACACGGCGACGGAGGTGGTGGCAGTCGCGGCAGGAGAGCGGGCTGGCAATTGTCAGTTGAGAGCTGATTGATTGATTGATTGACTGATTGCAGGCGAAAGTTGTGTGGTTGTGGGCAACACTCAGCCGAGAGGCTTCAGGGTGGAAGGGTTGATTGTGAGTGGGCAACAGAAAGGTTACGAGAAACTAGCTTAGTCTAAGTTTATACCGTGGACTTCCTGAAAACTTGAATACATAGAGATTGCTTAAAATTATAATATATTGTTAACCCGGTTTATAGATAGATTCACTTTTATTTTCCAGGTTAGTTCTTAGGTTTTTATAACAATGTGTTTTCACTCTTTTCACTGATCTTAAAGTTACCATACTTTTTTAACCTCTTGAATCTTAACCTATTTGATCGTTTCACATAATATTGGAATATTGGGAAATGGAACATAAATGCAAACAGTCTCACTTTACCAAAATGCTTATTCTCACTGCTAATACACTAGTACTTAATATACATATCTGCTAACAATGTGACTAATTACTTCTACTCAAGAATCAAGAGCTCTAAGCTGCGTTATGTGCAAAAGATTTCTAGCTAAGTCAAATAATTCAAAGAAGGTAACAGCGAACATCTAAAGTTCTCTAAGCCAAAAGAAAGTATAGATACTAACTGAAACTGTTGTATATCCAAATTATATATAGACTTTGATTTAATTTGACAAATCAAACCAGGCTTTGGGTCTTGAAGAAGCTCCCTCATTCTCGGCGCATACTAAGCTGCAGCTGAGCGTCCATCATCCCGATGCAACCTAATGACTCATCCATCAATACGCTCCTGGCTTGTTTTTTACTAGTTGCATGTCAGCAAGCAATTTCTTACGTTCCTGCGAGAATTCCCCAACTGCGGAGTATGTTCGCCTGCCAAATGCCGGACAGCTCATTCCCGGCAAGACCCATAAACAACCGACACTCGCGCACTCAGTCACGAGTGCAACTTGTCTTGGCTGATGGCCGTGACCAAAAGCGGGATGGACCGACCTGGGCTGAGCTACGGGAATACCCAGTGCGATCCTCGTGGTATCCACTGGCAGGCGTCAACTCCGGCGCGCCAGAATTGGCATTAATGAGCAGACAAAGAGCTCGGGCGGCCAACAGCCAACAGCCGAACACACGAGCAGCCACGGCCATAATGAAGTCAAAGCAACAGGCCACTTAGCAGCTCAGCGGAGGAGATGCCCGCGTGGGGGGACGCGGGTGGCCGGGCAGAAAGTGCGTCGATCAAATTAACAATTTAATTTCTAAGAAAACTAATTAAAAATCACGCAGCACTGCCAGCTGAGGACTCGAGACGAATCGGGAGTCGGGTGAGGAGCGCGGCGCAGAGGAGCTGTCTGAGCGAAGGCCTGACTCCTGCCGCCGCCCATGTCTGGCCACGAGTGGCTGCAACATGCGTCAAGCATTCGCAATTAGCGGAGCTGCCGTCCCTGTCAGTGGGGGCCATTAAAAGCAGGCAAACATGCCCGGCCAGCGATGCACACACTTGATTTTCCAATCAGAACTCCCCGCCTGCTATCGCCCCGCGCCCCCCGGTGCAATCTACGGCGAGCGCCTTCTCAACTTGGCCAGTCAGCAACGTCAGCAACATTTGTGGCAACGTCTTTGCAGCAACAATGCGAGAGTTATTATGGCTGGCTCACTTTGGGAGAGCCGACTTAGGAATACTCTACTAAATGCCTTTCTTAAAGATATGTATAGAAAACAGCTAGAATTTATAGGGATTCTTAGATGTCTGCACCATTAATATTATCTTGACTCTGTTTACTCTAAGTTTAACATTTAAATAGTTGATGGGATTTTGATATAAATAGAAAATTAAAGCTAATAAAGCTTATTGTTTTATGTTATTCATATTGATATAGTTTCCAATAGTCTTTTTCCAAAACTCAACTAAAATTACTAACTTACTTGAATGTATTTGAAATTCCTAAGAGTAAGATGTCTGATAAATTCAAACTTATCTTAATTTTTCTAATTCGCATTAAAGGATAATGAGAGAGGGTAAGTAGAACTATCCCATAAAGTATGAATAAATAATAACATAAAACTGTAAAATAATTGTAATAAAGTAATAATGGTAATATATTATTAACCCTTAGGAGTGGATTCACCTGCCTCGACATATTCACCTATTGCGGGACCCTCTTGCCTTACAGTTCCAGTTGGAGCTGCTTCGCTTCGTGTAGTAATAACTCGCTGGCTGTGGTTAGTGTAGCAACTTCAAACGTGCCTCATAGCCGCACAACTTGCAGCTTGCAATTGCTGTCTGCCAGCGGCTGATGGATGGATTGCCCGTTTGACTGGCTCCGGTCCCTATCTGCCGAGCACCCCTGGCAGCTTGCCCCCGTCCCCGTCCCTGTCCCTGTCCCCGGATCCAACTCAACTCCACTCTCGACTCGACTTGACGTGGCTCGCCTTTCCGCGATGCCACACATGCTAAACTATCTGCACTGCCATTGCCCCTTCTCGTGCCACGCCCCTTGTTTGTTCGCGCTCGTGTGCGCCTTGTCAGGAGGGGGAGGGCCAGAGGGGCCGCGGGGCTGCTGAGGGGCAGAATCAGGGATCGTTGCCGGTTCTGTTGTACGTCGTCAACGTTGACTGCTAATAGACGCTCACGCTCACGCTCACGACTTTATGCCACACATCAGTCAGGGAAACGGGTAGGCACTGCTGCTGATGTTGCATATAATTAATTTATTATGTTGTTGCCGCCAGCAGCCTTTGGCCATATTTTGCGACGCTGGCAGTCCCTTCTCCGATCCGACTCCACGCCGCTGCCTTATGACGCATTTATGGCTGCACTTATACTGTTTGCTCGGAGTCAAGCCCCGGCTCGGTGTGTTATTAGTCGAGCAGTGCCAGTCGCAGCAGGAAATTGACTCGAACCGTGGCCAGGAACCAACGGAACTAAGACGAGCCCAAGGAGATGGGGTGCATCGCATCCCAGATGTAATTGGGCAATTTGTACTCATTAGAAATGCAGAGCTCCAAACGTCGAATTTGTGCCCAATCAGGCAGAAGGCAGAAGGCTTGGCAGTGACAATGCAATGTTCGATTGTGGATTGGAAGGAGCTCACCGACTCGCAAATATTGCTCCGATTTGGGTTCTTCTGTACGATGAGCCTGGAAAAACTGACAATATTATTTATAGCTCAAAATACGGATATAACACATTTCATTTAATATAAAATCTTTTCAAAATGTGAAATACTGTCCCCATTGCTGTCCTTGTAAATACGGCGTAACATTTAGTACAAGACTCTTTTTTGGATTTCTTGACCAGCATCAATAGGCGAGATACTGCACTTTTGAGATTAAAATCTATTTTTTAAGTGAATGTATTTTTTCCTTCTTGATTAATGTATTATGAATCGATCAAGCTGTTATAGTTTTGAAATGACAACTGTCAGCTGTTGCAAGCGCTATGTTTACATTTTCCATTTTAAATGTACATATATTAATTCTTCAGGTATGAACTCTGTGTTGATTCTAATACGTTGTTTGTTCTATGGGTGCATATTAAACAATTTGCTTATGTAGAAAGTGGTTTCAATGTATGGGATTCTGAAAGAAAGTTACACTTTGAATAGAGTTTCAATAATCCCATAGTTTTGTTCAGTGAGTTTAGAGTCATTAATTGCGAACTCAGAACAGTACGCTTTCTCCAACTTTTAGCGTAATTTATTTTTTTCGATCATAAGTAGTTTTAGATCATAGCCTTTATTTATGGTAACACTGAATTGTTTACCAAATGGAATGCAGTTTTTGTACCGATTTTGATCGTCATTCGATTTCGTCCAAATTACCTGTTTTAAGAGTATACATTTCAAAATCGTGAAGCTTAATGAATTTATATTAAACTTAATCCTATCTTCCCTATGAAAGTTATAGAGTATAGATAATTGCCTGATTCGGATATATATAAATATATGCCTATATATAAATATATATTTTCAATGGACATATTTTCATTTTGATATATATTAATCTGACCGAGCTTAAATCATGAATACCAAGAAATCGGACAATTTCCCATAGGTCAGTTGAAACCACTATGTACAAATATCTCAAAACAAAAAAACCTAGAAAAGTTAAGAAATGTCAAGCTAAATGAATATTATTTATTTATAATTTACATCCTATCTTCTATGTAACAAAATTACATACTATGAATTCTCGCCAAACAAATGTACCTGAATTCAACCCATTCTCGATATTAAAAGATTCTTTGCTCGACTAACTTAAAAAATAAAATACTTTATTATGTTGTTGCTTTTATAGTATTTGCGAAATTCGAATTTTACTGTGTATCTTTTAATTTTTTTCAGAATATCCAGGCTACCGTAATAGTTTCAAGTTTGAAGATTTTGAGTACAGGGTATAATAATGAAGTCCACAATTTTTCAGAGCAATAATATATTTCTTCTGTTATTTAATAAATAACCTTTGTAATTACTTAATGATTTTAAAGAGATTTATTTTGTTTGACCACATAATTTTTTGTTTACATAGTATTATTATTTTCACGAAAGAGTTTTATTTTAGGTGTTGCGCTCGACTGACATGCGAGCAAAGGTCGCGCACTATTAGCGTTGATTTGAGCACTTTGCACAGTGAGCGACCCCTTCTCCGCCATGACAGCTCTGCCGCCAGCTCCGCCCGCACCCCCTCAGTGCCAGAGGCGGGCTGTCGACGCCTTTGGTGCCAGCACCTTGCAACTGCAGTTTCAATCAATCAAACGCGAGGTGAAACGGATGTGGACATGCCACTTCACACACGCCACGACAGCGCCGGAGGTTGTGTTGGCAAAGGTGTCAACAAAGGCGCGCCACTGCCACTGCCACTGCCACGACTGCGACTGCGACTACGACTGCGACTGCAGCAATGGCTGGTTGCCGTTTGTGCAACTCCAAGTGCGGAGTGGAGCAACGGATATGTGGCAAAGTTTCCTGAATGGCATTCTGCCGGTGAAAGGCAGTTTAATTGAGGCACTTCTTGCCCGGCTCGGCCTGCTCCGTTGTCATTTCGTTATTAAGTTGAAAATCGCTTCAGCTGCTGGGTAACGAGCGCAGTAACATTTTTGCACACCCAATTTATCATTTCATTTGCAGCGCGAAACGCACAAAAATGCAGCCGCATTTAGCCAACATTAATCATACGACACGTTGACAGCTGTCAGCGCGGCACTCGTTGATGTTGCTGTAACTGTAGCTGTAGATGCTGCTGCTGCGGCTGGGCATTGCAAATTCCTGACTCAGATAGTATTATGGCAGAGACTTAAACATTTC
This sequence comes from Drosophila pectinifera, assembly GCA_008042775.1. NCBI lineage: Eukaryota > Metazoa > Arthropoda > Insecta > Diptera > Drosophilidae > Drosophila > Drosophila pectinifera. The sequence goes on from VNKC01003466.1 coordinate 27,534, forward strand.
GATCTGATTTAAGGAACTAACATCATCATTTAGAATCTTAAATAAAATATAAGATAATTTACATTAAAAAGGGAAAGGAAGCTATCTTTGGGAAGGTGAAGTTTGTATACCCTTACCGTTTGCAATTTGATGCATCCATTTCGAGATTGACATATGTCAATATATTGTCCTAGATTGTCATATCAATTTACCGAATGCTCCTATGGCAGCTGAATAGTTTTGATTTTTTGTTCAAATTCGAAATTAAATTTAATTATCAAAAATATCTCGGAGTAGATGGAAATTATTTGAAAACTAATACGTTGTTATACCGGGTGACCATAGGGTACAATGTATTATAACTTAGTGCCAACCTAGAATTTATATAACTGGCAGAAAGAGGTTTATGGGTCCCATAAAGTATTCCTATTCTTGATCGATCAGCGTCACCAGCCAAGTCGATTTACCAACTTCCATCTGTCAGTATGAAGCAACAGATCTCAGAGACTATAAGAGCTAGAGCTACCAAATATAGTGACAACATACTTATCTGTAGCACTTTTTTCAAATTTCCCCTCGCTCACTACAGTATATAACAGTTTAAATATTGAACTGCGTAAAAAGTAAAAGATTATGTGTAATACATTATTACATTACATTACGTACTCTGAAAATATGAGTAACTTCGATATTAGACATGAAAGCATTTAGTCAAACAAAATTCTATCTTTCTATTCTTCTATCTCCATATCGCTCGCACTCAGACTCGCCTTACATGGTTAGTTGAGTCTCGAACCGTGGTTTCGATCTTGGGGACTCAAAGTAAAACATTTATTTGTATTTTTTTGTATTTCTAAGTTACTAAGAACTTTTCTTTTTTATTTCCAGCGGAGTAATCGGACTGAACCCGTTTGGACTAGACGTGTGGAATCGAGCACACTTGACTGTAGTTTTCATTCTTGTTATAATAATAATTTCCGATCGTTTTTATGGCGGCTATATTATATATTCGTTCGATGCGGTTCGCAGACGAATTGGAAAGTTTCATCCAGATAGCTTTAAAATTACAGACTAGTTTGCCTAGAAACGGACTATATGCAATGTACATGCAATGTCTGAAAGTGCAGTGCCCTCTCAAGGGTATAAAAACCGACTGAATATCAAGTGGCGTCCGACTTTTAAGAAATATTGAGAATGTGCTAGGATCGTATGCAAAGCTATTATGCAAATTCAAACCTAATATTAAAAATATATAATATAAAATGTCGGGGCCTTCCCTTTCTCTCAATCTCAAACAGAGGTTTCATGGTTGGTCCACTGGGATCGCAATAAATCTTGCTGGCACACTACAGCAAATGAACAATGAAGAATAATGAGGCCTGGGCTGAGGAGAAAAGAAATGCTGACTTGACGCAGGAACAGAGTCTGAGCAGAGAATCCGAGAGATTGGGCCAGTGGCAAAGTACATAATAAGCTCATTAATCATGGGACACACACAATCCGGAAGGGAAGTGGCACCAAGCGGAGCAATCATCATTCGTATGGAGTGACTGTGTCACTCAGTTCGGGCGCAAGCCGTGCGAAATGTGGGCACAACTGCTGGGGGCGTGGCATATCTGGCAACAGTTTGATCATTAATTAGGTGGCGTTTAATGCGAGCCGTCGCAGCTAGATGGCCCCGGTGCCAGGACAACATCATTAATCTCGCTTCAGAGCGAACAAATTGATGCCGATGGAGTCGGGCCATTCCCGGCCTGGAACAAATCTAATACACTTTTCCCTCATTTCCGTCTGGGGATCGTTATTATGAATTGTTATAGTATTTTTCACAATTTTCACATTTTTCAACATCCGCCAAGACAGGCCGACAAAGGCCAAATATGCCGTGGCGAGCACCATCACCATCAGTACTCGATGCAGCACAGTCATGGTCTTCAGCCCATTGTCGGTCTATAATTCGAGTCATTTATAACTCCAGGTCAGAAGTTACTTAGGGTAGCAATGCCCAATGCGTGGATATTCTTGCTTAATTGCTGTGATTAAAAAAAGGCAACTAACTTAAATATACTATTTATATTATTCGTTCTTTATAGGTTTCGAAAATTCTAATATATTAAATCTTTTTCTAGGGTACAAAACTCTTTTGATTCAAGGAATGTACATAAAGAAATTTACCATGGGCGAAAGGCAAATGTTTTGGTTTATTTTTGTGGTATAATTAAGAGAACAGGAATTAGCTATTAGTGGAAAATATTCAATTAATTTATTTAATTACTTAATAATTCGGGTCATTTATAACTCTAGGTCAGAAGTAACTTAGGGTAGCAATGCCTAATGCGTGGATATTCTTGCTTAATTTCTATGATTAAAAAAGGGCATCCAACTTAAATATACTATTTATATTATATTATATTTATATTTTTTGAAAATACTAATATAAAATCTTTTTCTAAGGTACCAAACTTTTCTGACTCAAGAACTCTACATAAAAAATTTACCATGGGCGAATGGCAAATGTTTTGGTTTATTTTTGTGGTATAATTAGGAGAACAAGAATTAGCTATTAATGCAAAATAATCAATAGATTTGTTTAATAAATCAGTTTGGAATTTTTTTATATTTTCTTTTTAATGCTTCTTGCTTAATTGCTTTCATCAAAAAAAGGTAACTAACATAAATATGCTATTTATGGTGGTATAATTAAGAGAACAAGAATTAGTTATTGGTGTAAAATAATCAATTAATTTATTCCATTAATCAGCTTGGATTTTTTTTTTTATTTTCTTCTTGAAAAATGTATTAGAAAAGGCTGAAATTTAATTTTAAATTTATTCCTAAGCATTATATTCTTTTTCCATAGTAAGATGGTAGAGCAGATGGTGATGGCACTCCCGGCAGCCCTCGTACTCTTGGACCCAAGACAGACAGACGTCCGTCTGTCCGCCTTCCGCCTTCCGCCCGTCCGCAGTGTCCACCGAGATTTTTTGATTGATGGCGTGTGGCGCACGTTGCAGTGCTCTTAAAATTTTTATAAATTATAATTTTTCCATCGACTGGCAACCATATTTTTCATGTCATGTCATTCCCCCGCCTGTCCTGCACGCCGATTGATTGATGAAAATGCGAGGCGTGTTCGAAATAAAGGAAAGAAATATAATAATAATGATATATCTATGCAAATTACGGCACACAAATTATTAGTTTCGTGTTCCGCGAGGATGACGACGTCTACTCGACGCTAGACTCGGGCCGAGGAATTTCATATTAATTTGCCAACCATTAATCATCCGCCGAGGGGCGTCGTCAGTTGTTGTTTGATTCTTTCGGGCAGTGTCAAAGGTGGCTATCCGTCGGTGGGTGTGCCTCGACTTAAGTGAATTCACGCTGCCTAATTTCCATAATTGAAACAATGCCGGTGATTTGTTACAGAACATATTTTCGAGAGAAACTACTGCCTACTGGTGGCGGGGGCAAATCACAAAGATATTTGGGGAATTGTGTGCTTTATTAAATTAATTGGGTGCCAAACATAAAAAATTCTTTGCTATACTAAGTGGCCCCTCTAGCTCCCATTATTCTCTACATATAGATTTGCATATGAAAGGGTAGATATGATGTATGGTGTATGTATTCACATCTTTAGTAAAATGAACAGCAGGTATGATTATTTGGCCCAATATTTTAATAATTTAATAATATGTTAACCAGGTTTATCAATAGATTCACTTTTATTTTATAGATTTTTAATTCTGAAGTTTATAAAAATGTGTTTTCAATCCTATTTCATTGATCTTAAAGATCTATCTTAACTTATTTAATCTTAACCTATTTAATAGTTTTACATCTTATTGGAGTATTGGGAACTGGAACATAAATGCAGAAATGCCAACCAGTATTCACTTAATCTATGACTGCTAAAAATAGTAATTAGTATAAATTTGCTAACAAATGCTTTTTAAGGACTATATCCAAGGCTATACATATAAAGTGAAGATAGACCTCATCCAAATCGTTCTATAATATTTCCAGGGTCCTTATTAGGCCCACTGCCTTCTGTGGCATTCCTCGAGTTAATCTTTGTGCATTTCAACGACTTCATTTCGGAGACCTCTCTAGGCCAGCATTTCTGCAGACATAGTTGAGAAACAGAAGCTGAGTTATGCTTTCACTTCGCCCCGGCATATTCTCGCCCAGACTCTATTCCTGCCAGCCGCTAAAGGGCAATAAAAACTATTTACAGTTCAATTTGCTATAATATTTGCAGCTAAAAACCGCAAACGACAAATATGCACCACCAAACCAAGCCGGGCAGATCCAACCAACCCGACGACCACAGACAAAGCCACCCCACCCCGCGTCGTCTTCCAGCCAGGAGAGCTTCCGCTTGCGAGATACGCAAATAGCTTAAACTTTGCATGCCCCTTAGTCTGGGATGATAATGGGTATATTGACTTGAAGGAATTAGGAAAATTCTGACTACTAACCTATGAAGTAAGAAAGCTGGGCTTTGATACTCTTACGCCATTTGCCAAGTAGAAAATGGGATTCGATACAGAGGCTGGTTACCTCCGATCAGCTGAAGTCCTATTTCCCTCCTCGCAATTCAAAGCCACAACTCAACAAGGATATCCCTGACTGAATTAAGCAATATGTGGGTCTAGTAGAGGGTATTTTACATTCGAAAGCCTCTACTGTAGCCTCTTAACGTGTTTAGAATGCGCTGGCGCATTCAAAGTGGAATCAAAGTTTATGCACACGAGGACATTCAGGCGGGCACGGGAATGCTCGTTGGGGTATCTGGAAATCTACAGACAATAATCCAGTGTAGAATAGTGCGGGAACACAAAAAGGGTTAGTTTGCGTTTGTGTTGCCATTCCGGCCACTCGACACTTCCATGGCAAAAGTTATGCAACCAATTTACATACAAAAACAACTCAATAAACGTGCGAAATGCTAACGATTTGTAAAAGTTGGAGTCCCCCACCTCGCACACACGAGTGTGCGAGTGTATTACGTCCTGTTATTGGTTTTTGTAGCCATTCCACACGGGCAGGCCCATGGCCCACGGAGGCCACCGGGCCATCGGAGGGGCTGTTACTGCCCTGGCAATTTAGCAAAGTATTTCCTCGTCGCTCTAAAAAGTTGCCCACTTTTTGCTACACAGAACGAGACGCCGTCCTCGTCCCCGTGCCCACCGCCTCGTAAACTGTGGGCTTATTTTCATGCCCGGAGCCATGAAAACGGAAATTGTGCATGAAAGCTGACTGCCAACCATGCCCCAAAGCCGGAGCACCCACTTACACGGACCTAACTCGATTATTATAATATTCAACTATATAATCCAATGGGAAAGTTTGCTAATAAGCTGCTAGTTGAGTGCCAGTTAACATTGCCAGTTCGCCGGGGATTGCCGGAGGACCCCAGGATTGTCGGATCGGAATGCGGTGGTCTCCATTGCAGCGGGAAAGGAGCGGAGGAGGGCCCAAGGATAAGGGCAGACGTATTTGAATTGAACGCTTGATTCGCTCTTATTGTGATGATGTGAGCTGAGTTGATCTAGTGTTGGGTTAAGCTGTATATTGCTTGTGTATGAAGATAGTAATCATATTAAATATGGTAATAATAAGATCTTAAGTTGCTTACAAATAAGTATAGAAATATAAGTTATTGACACACGTTAAAAACCAAAAGTTATCCTATTATATATGTATTGCTTTAGTAAAATTATTCATGAAAATTTTAGCATAGTACGTGTCTAAAAATAAATAAAAAATAAATGTTAGCATAGTAAGTATGTATAAGCTCAAATAATTATAAATTGCAAGTACAATCCATTGTGACTGACGCATTAAATATAATACATAATATAATATTATATACACACTAATCGAGCCAGCAAAAATATAAACAAATAAGGCATTAAACAATAGAATATTTAGTTTTAATATAATTATAGAGGAGTCTTACAAATGTAGAAAGCAGGGAGGAAATTAGACTTTCAGCACCATGAGATAAAGATAGGCAGTTCTGAAGGATAAACTGCAGACTCGCACCGGAGTTTCGTTCAATCTAGGTCCTGCTAAATACTAATACTACCTAATTTCTATTGATGGACGGTCGATTAGGTCGATCCCTTCTAAGACTGAACTAACACGGACAACCGATAAAATTCTGTATTTATATATGTTCATTTTTGCCTTTTTTTGTTTTAATGTTAATGATAGTGACAATTATGCATATATCCGATTCTATAAAATATATATACATTATTCTTAATCATGACTTGGGGAAAATTGGAGAACTACTTTTTATCTAAAATTTAAACATTTATAACCTGGGCATATAATATATAATCAAGTTAGCAGCTAGAGTTCCATTGGTGACCATAAGAGTCATCATATATTAGACTGTATTTGTAAGTATTTTTTTCAGAGTGTATTATTCATAGAATCTAATATTCATATAAGTTCTAGTAGTGGCAAATTGACGTAAAATATTATATATTTAATTGGACTGTCTATAATGATTGTCCGATCGTTGATAGTTTAATCTAGTAGTGCACTCAGTGTGTTAGTAATTACCATAAGGTGAGAACAATGTAAGTCATTTGTGTTTATGTGTGAACAATATAAACTTAAAAATGGTAAGTACTGAGCTCTAATTAGAGTAACTTAAAAGTCTGCTTTAAACTATGTATGGACTATATGTATGTACTATATGTATGTGCCCTAAGCAGGGTATGATTCCAAATCAATCAGGGCACTTTTCGCTGCCGGGCTCGCTTATCGGAAGTGAGCCAAGCCTCTTATTCAAGCCGTGGAGTAATTGTCGCCCCCTCGGCGGGTTGTCTAATTGCGGCTAATCACACACAGTGAACACTCGCTGCCAGAGACAGCGAGCCACAGACGAGGTAGGCAGCGACTTTCACAAAACTCGGGTCCAGTGTGCGCCGCGCACAAGCGGCTGCTAACGGTATTTAATGACACATGAAGTCGTCAATCACTCAGTAAATCTCGACATGTCGCCATGCCCAAGTCCCGCTCTCCACTCGCCCCGCCCGCGCCCCGAGAACCCGAGCCCAGGCGAACCAAATCGAGCCCAGACCCCTGCGAAACCGAGCCGCTCCAAGCCGAACCGGAGCGGTGCCAGGCGAGTCAAAAGCGAAACGAAAAACGCTCCCGGTAGCAACACAATTTGACAGCTGCCTGACAGTTTAAATTAATTGATTTATATGGGGTGCCCGGATCGGAGAGTGGACAGTGCAGGGAGCTAGGGAGTGGCGCTTTCGCTTAATCGCCCCCGAACAAAGAAAGCGGGATGGGGTCCATACCGGCCGAGAGATACCCAGCAGTCGAGCTAAGGTTGCTTAATGAAGTATTGATAAAGGAGGGTCAACTGGTCCAGTTTTCGTCTGAAAGTCAAAATCAGAAAAAGACCGAGGCAGCTTTAAATATATAAAATAAAAACCATAAATTCAGCCATTAATTAATTAGCCCATATATTGTTATATCATTCATTTACATAATTACATAGAGGGGTATTATTCGAGAGTTTAGACCTCGAACCCGCATCTGAGGCGCTACCCTAGGATCGTAATCTCTGTGTGCCGTCCCGTTGACTGTTCCTCAAGTACTTGCCACTTCTTCGGAGCCACGTTGATACACCTGCCACACTCTGCCCAATTCATCAGCGGAGCCCCGATCGCCCCCATCGCCCCCATCCCGGTGTCCGATTTATAGACAGTGTAATAACATAATCGATTCGGTTAATTATATGATAAATAGTGTGCGCCCCGGCGGGGAATTCGACGACCGTCTGAAGGGACACTCAAGTGTCTGGCGCATAAATCAATAGAGCTGTCACGGCGAATTGACCCGGCCACGGACGCTGTCGCGCCACTTGACAGATGGTGATGGTGATGGTGATGGCGATGGTGTCTTGGCCCCGATGCGATCACCTTGGCGCAGCCATCGAGCGATCGATCTGGCGGGGGATCTGTGGGCCTCTGGCTTTGCATTTCCCTCTCAGGCCTGTGTCGCCGCCACTGGCAGACGCGTCAAAAGCCACAAGATGGATGGATCGCGGATCGCCAGCCAAGCGAGCTCGAAGTGGGAGCTAGATATAGGGCATCTAGTGAGGTAAACTTGGAATGGGGGCACTCGATTCTAGTTCAGAATTTAATTAAAAAAAAGGGAAAGTAATCTTATTTAAGGTCATAAATAATATCAAAGGATTTCCCTTATAACTTTGCTATCTAAAAAGATAGGTCTCTTAAGTGACTTGTTTGAAATCAAATATATACAGAGGCGCATTGATCGAGGCTCTGTTAAAACAAAACTAATCCATTCGAGGTTGGTTCCTTGTAGTCCTTACTCCTGCCTCCTTTCAGTGCTGAATGCGTTGTTACAACTTCATTTGAGCAAATCTCTATAATCCCATCTGATTTCGATGCCCTGGCCCTCAGACGGCAAATAACTCTTTCCTGCAGCCAAGGCAAACAATCCTGGGGCCATCGTCGCCTCGTCTCGTCTCCGTTAATCCCGCTCGTAAGCATTTTGTCACATTTCAAAATCATTTATCAAGAGCTTTCACAACAGCAACCCTCACGCCCGGCCCGGTCCGTCCCTGAGTCCGCATCCGCATCCGAATATGAACCCATTCACTTCGCATCTCTGTCACTGCAATGACAGTTGTGCACATTAATTTTTCAACGCAGACTTTGGGAAATTTGTTCGGGCCACAAATTTCTCGGCGCTCAATGGGAGACGACGAATAAAATACAAAATAAACATTAAACATCTCTCTTTGTGTATTTGTGTATTTGTGTATTTGTGCGTTTGTGTATTTGTGTGTTTGTGTGTTTGTGTATCCCTGCATCTCTCTGGCAGCTTGTGTGCGAGTGCGTTGAGCTAAAGTAATTTTTCATATCATAAATTTTCAAGTCGGTTAATCCCACACGCGGCGTTCGCTGTCAGCCCCTCGCTCCTCCGCTCCCCCGCTCCCCCGCTACCCGACCGGCTCTTATTTATGCCTTCCGCCAGATTCTCCGTCTCCCGGGGCCTCCGCCTGATGGCAGCTGTGACATTTTGACATTTCGGTGATAATTCATACTTTTGCATGTCATACTTAATTATGGCAGCAGACTGTGTGGGTCTTTTATCATATTTAATTTCGGTCTCTTGCATTTCTTCTGTCATGCACATCATTATAGCTCTCTTAGCCGCCTTCTCCTAGGCCTCCTCAGGTCGGAAGAGACCCCAGTCCGGAGTTGGAGTCGGGACCCGGCTCAGCTCACTAATTACTCGACAGACATCTTCCAATCGTCTTTAAACCTAATTTATCACCTCGGCTCGCCGAGGATGATTAATACATTTCCCTCTGGCACACAAAATGACATAGAATATGTTTCGAAGAAGGGTTTTTGTTCTGTGCCCGGTTTTTCATATGCCAAACACATCAATCATCGCTGGAGCCGCGGGAGCCGGGCGGGCGGGGATGGTCTCACAGCGAAAATCAAGTTTCCACAAAAACCAGCTTAGCGATTTCGAAATTAGTGACATGTCAACGGGCGAGGCAGGGGATCATGGGCTCTGAGCCCTCTTCCACGACGGAAGTCTGCCATTGAGTTGGACTTTTGTGGCCAAGATTCTGCTAAACTGAAGAGGGCTAAATGGAGTAATTTGAGCTTAACAATTTGATATTCGGATATCTTGAGAGCGCTTCTAAGTTTTATTTAATATTAATTACTTGACTGAAAGTATATGAGGGGAATAAGCAGGTGGATACACGCACTCATAAGTTTCCATCAAAGTAGATAGAAGTTCTGGCCAAGGCTTAAATTTAAAGGGAATTTAAGCCCCAATAAAGGTAGATCAAGGACTTGAAATCCATTGAAATGCTGATTGATTTTTTATTGAAGGTTTTACTCTAGTTGGTATTATTTGGATATATGTACTTATTATTACTCCAATGAAGTCAAGTATGATTATACCAAGTCCTTGGACGTCCTCTTGGCTCAGAGTCCCCAAGTTAGGGTATTCCGAGTTCGCTAGTCCGCCCAACTTTTAGCCTCCGCTCGGCGTGGCTGCCATCTCGCTGAGTGATGTGCGGCCATCAATCTAAACTCATCATTTTGAAGGCGCGCTGTCAGCCATAATGACCGAGGCCAGGGCAAAAAACCATATAGAAAAATGTCAGACTAGCGTCGTGCGATGGAGGGGAAGTGGGAGGTCAGGATCGAGGCTCCTGGGGGGCGGGCAGGGGCTAGCTGCGATGGGTCACACAAATACGCACACAGAGTCGTCAATCATAATTTATGAATTGCTCAGCCAGCTTGAGGGAGCGCGGGTGTACGAATCGCGAGCTTCGCCTTTGTGCGGGGCTGTACGCCGTTCTTGCGACTGTGCCGTATCCAACTAATTATTCAACGTCTCATTAAACAAATAAATGTGTCAGAGAAACATTTGTTTCCCATACATCACGGGCCAGGGCGATCGCTCCCTGCAGCCGGAGGAACGCGAAGGCCGCCAAATCACGTCATGTGAAAATGACAAATCAAATGAGATTAACACTTAATTTCGCTCTGAAAGACGAAACAGAAATAGAGTGAATATATTTCACCGCTCGGTGCTCGCTCCACCGAGGCGTTCTTGATAGATGCGAGCTCCGCGCATATTTCAGGGGAAATCACCTGACGGCCCGCCATATGGGCCGTGAAATTAAAAACCATAATTAAAATGTTCCCCGGATCGCAAACGAGCTGGCTGAGTGAGTCTTCTGTGTGGGTCCGCCAATGATTCACCCGCCGAAAGACATTCCGCTGGCGATTAAGATATCCACATGCGAACCACATGCAAAGTGTCTGCCTATTTTGATTGAGTTGCCTAATCGGCTAGGGGACTGTCTTAGCTGATTTCAATTTCAGCTTAATACCATAATGAGTCATGGAAACCAGTATTGACTATATAGAACAGCTAATATGTGGGCCAACCAAACTGTAAAGTTAATTATGCATATTCGAATCATATAAAAAAACCTATTCTCCAGTGGGTTGAGTTGTAATACTTTACATTTTCTGTATATAGTCTTTATTGAACAAAAATCTATCTATAAAACTCAATTCATATTCATTGATTACTCTTTCTTAGCCTAGAAATAAGATCTTTAATTTAGAAAGCAATTACATTAAATATTAAACTCTTGTTCAGTTGAGTGCAACATTTAATGAAATTTAAATGAATGAATACAAAAATACTAGAAACAAGATCTTTCATTTAGAATAAAACTCTTATACTTTTAATGAAATTTAAATGAAAGAATACATATGTAAACTTATGGTAGATGTCCCATGTACCTCCTAGACTTTCGTAGTTTAAGTTAGTTTGTTCTAAGTTAAAATGTGACCCTTTTATCAAGTTAATTCTTTTTAAAATCTCTTAAGAGCTATAATATTCCTTAAAAGATTGTAATAATTAATTTCTCCTGATATTTTATTTATAAAATCTCTTTATTATGTTTTCCTTCAGATTTTTATGGCGAATGGAAAATTCGAAATTGTAGCCTTAGCTACCCTGTCTTGTCAGCTTCATTGGCTTTATCACATGGCACATTCCCAATGCCAGATTGATGCAACAGTTGATGCTCGTCTGGCCATTTATTGAGCACATCAATCACTGGGGCAATTCCAACCGAGTACTGCCCTTGCCGCTGCTGCAAATAATTGCACATTGCACAAGCCTGTCAATGGGTGTGGTCAGAGCGGAGAAGACTCGCCGGCAATCGTCACTCTAAAGATGGGCAAAACAAAAACAGGTCAATCATCGATCATGGTCAGCACCATCATCAGCAGCGATGCCGTTGAGTGGAGCCACATCCTCGTCGGCTCATTATTGATGAGCCCGGAGCACACACACCGGCCAGAGATGATTTATTTGACAAACAGGACCATCCTAACTAAGAAACGACAAAATGTGTAAGCAGGGATCTGGCAATATTATATATTTAATTTATAAGACTGTAAAAAAATGTAAAGTATATACAAATAAAAAGAATAACTGAAATAGTTTAGTTTTAGCTACTGTTAGTTTTTGTGTTTCATTAATGTTTTAACAAGTATATTTCACTTAATTTGTAGAAATACATACATGCTTCAGCTTCCAGGCCATGCTTATTCCAGTTTTGTTTAAAGATTCATATATAAGATAAATATATATATAGATAAATTAATGCATACAAATGGGAATACTGAGCTTTAAAATTGTTTTCTTGCGAAAAGGGAATTTCAGTAGAGATCAGCTCCCTTCGAAAAAGGCCAAAACAGCATCGCTGGAACTTGCTGTTGTGCAAGGCATCGGGGATACAGGGTACGTCAGGGCCAGTCCTGGCCATCCGTACCGGATAATATCTTTTGCAACAAATTTTTGACAGCTTCGAAGCGGCCTGGGCTGGCCTGGCTCGGTCGGTCCGGTCCGGTCCTGGCCTGGCCTGGAAACGCAGGCGGGTCGGTCGGCATTGTTGAGACCCCTTGGAGTGCTGTTGGGCCTGTCACATTTATCACAAATTCAATGAATAATAATTTTTGCACGCTGTGTGATGTGACGTGCTAATGTTTTCTGATTCGAATCGCCGACGAAGCAACAGGAGAGCTCGCCAGATGGACCTGGAACGGGGATCAGAGAGCCGAGGGCTGGAGCGGCTTTTAAATATTAATTATGGACCCTTTTCTCGAGCGGCTTTCGCCTGCCATTTTGTATTATAAATTGCCCTCTCGATAAGCGGCGAATTATTGATCGATGCTAAGGGCATGAAGGCACTGAAGAGGGCCACGAATGGGGAGAGAGATCATAATTTAAGGCGACGATCTGACGTTTCCGGCCTTGATTGATGGCCGGCAGCGGGCACAGTAAATCACAAGGCTTACTCGCCGCTTACCTATCACAATATCCACAAGATAAGCACAATAAAATAGGATTTATAGATACTGCTCATGTGGCTAAGTGCAGTGCCCACTCTCCACATTGGCGCCTACTGGAATTACACTGTGACAGCTTTATGGCCCCTCATCGATCACTCAGCGAGCGGAATACGGCAATCTAACATCAACATTGGCTCAGATAAGAGAACGGCTGGGACATAAATCCAATACGAACTGGTAAACCGTTCAATTATTTGATCAAGTTAAGATCTGAAAGCAAATATATAAGAGACAATAGAGTGTAAAAAGCGTGCTTGCTCCTAGTTTATAATATAACATTTTCTTAGTAACACTATGTTATATAGGTGTCCTATAGGTTTCATCATTAAATACTTGATAAATTTATACAATCTTGGTCCTTTGGAAACTAGAAAGCCCTGCTTAGAGTAAGATGCCATGTAAGTGCCACATCAAAGGTTAACCTCTCTCACTTCATCAATCGTGACCTCGTCGAGTTCATAGAAGGTGTTGCTTGATCAATTGATTCGAGAGATCAGTCCCATCAATCACCAGCGGACACACGCCCCGAAGCACTCGCGAAGCGGCCTGATCTCCCCTTGAGGAAGAGGAGAGGACCGTTCTCATTGAATTCGACATGCAGTGTCAGTGAATAACCCCGCTGGCTAATCAATTACAAAAAGATGCCAACATGTCAAGCCACAGACAGCCAACAAACAGGCGGCGAGCAGTCAGGACGGAAGGGAAATTCGGCAGGAAAATGCTGAGCTGGGAGGGAAAGCAGCAGCAAGCAAGTGTTGAGGAAAATCGAGCGCCAAATTACTTTCAACACGGTGCAGTAAATCGTAAATCAAATGAGTGCTGGGGAATTCGCCAGCAATTCGGGGAATGTTGTGTGTACAAAAGACCGCTGACAGTTCTTAATTGCAAAGGATTTCGCGTTTGAGATCTTTTCGCGGCCTCTTATTCTTGGCAAGCACTCTGTTTCTCGAACGTTTTGTCAGCTTATTTAAATTTATGTGCTGTTATATACTTTTGGCCTCTGAAAAATAAGGTTTAGATTTAGATTGTTCAAGATTCGAGTTCCCAACCCCTACACATTGTCGTGTGTTGCTGTGTTATCGATGGCCTAAAAAACAGTGCAGAGCTTTAAGGTCCTCCTAACTTGAGAAGATATATATGTTCAAATTAGGCACACCGCACGGCTGCACTGCGTCCGACTTGATTTGCATGTGACGTACGATAACTGTCAATATTTTTTGGCTCCGGCTCAAGAGCCAGCTCCACTGACAGCTGTCAACGCTCCTCGGCTGTCGCCTCGCTTGAGACGGAAACAAATTTGTAAAGTACTCTGGCAGCAGCAATTTTCCTTTCTCATGTTGCGCTGCCTGTCCGACATGAGGGGAAAATTGAAATAAATGTTTTCGGTGGATTTCGCTCACCCGCAAACCAAACCAAACCAAACCAAACCAAACCAAACCGAACCGTGAAAAAAAACGCGAGAAACGACGCAAATTTATTAAAAACTTTGCCGCAAGCTGGGCAGGCAGGAAGCGACATCAACAAAGAGAATCCACTGAGACCGAAAGAAATATGATAGGGGCTTTGGCCGACTGCGTACGTGGAGAGACTCGTATTCGTATTCGCATGTGTCGGCGCCTGTCAAAGTGTCGACATGCGCAAATAACGGTAAAGGATTTGTCACTGCCAGCGGTGCACACCCAGTGACATTAACGCTCTGCCAAAAAGTAAAATCTGTCACGTCGGAAACAATGCGAAAAGTGAAAAACAAACTCCAAACTGTTGCCAAGTTTCGATTTTATTGTGGGTTTTTTCTCTGGCTGTGGGCCTTTCCATCTCTGGTTATTTGGGGGACAAATGGTTCCGCAGTGCATGAATTTGTGACCAAGATAATTAGTAGGCAAAGGTGTGTTTCGTAGAGTGTAATCGAATGAATTCAAGCATCAGCAGCCACGGTAATCTAGCCACATCTAACTTTTCGTTCCTCTACGAATAAGAGAGGACTCTCTTTTTAGAATTAAGTAAATCTTGAAAGGTTTATTCATATATTTGAACTATATTTAACAGTCTTTGACATTGTGTCCTTATTGATCTTCTGGAAACTAGAATATATAGTAGTCCAAGCCCAGTGTTTGAAATATGATTGAGTTTAAATCAATTTGAATTAAACTGTGGCTTAGAAGTAACTAAACAAAATCAAGTAATGCGAGCTGGAAACAAATGAGTTCGGCTGATATGCGAAATCTTGACTGTTTTGCCGGCTCGGCAACTTTCCCACATCGCAAAGCCAAGTCCGGATAAATTACAGCGCAGTGCGGAGAGTGAAATGAGGAGTTTTCCGCAGCTGTTGCTGTTTGGCATTGTTTTAAGTGGAAATGCCTGTCAGCGTGACTGTTTGACAGATTGTCTGAACCGAGACTGATGGCCCGCGGGAGGTGTGAGTGCTGGTATATCCGAGCTAGTGTATCCAATCCATAGAGTATCTGTATCCGAGAGTCGCTTGCGGAGTGATTAAGTGCGGCGCTTCTGTGCAGCGCATGACTCAGAGAAGCAGCGACACGCAAAAGCGTTTACTCTTATCAATCTTATCGATAAGTGTAATGACACTCAACACGCCGCACATCCCCCGACGGAATTGATTTTCCAATTCCCGTCCTGCTACCGGAGCCGGAGGTTTCTGAACACTATCTCGGAGTTCGTAACTCTCGGGGCCGTATAATGTTGCCGCCGTCGTAATTTATGCGCTCGCTCGTTCATTTGACATGTCAAAAGTTGTGTCACTTGATTGATGACTGCTGTCAACACATATTCTCTAATTTTTTCGGTTTTGTTTTGCCCCGTACAATATTTACTGAATGTGGTTAGGCCGCAAAACAAGAAGGGTTTCGATGGGGCTCTAATTTTTGTGTGTATATCTCACTCCCTCCCCCGGCCCCGGCCCTGCCTACGAGCCCTGTTATCGATGCTCGCCTTTCGTGCCGAGGTTGCTCCCTACCGCAATGTGAACATATTGCATATTTTGTTTGGTCCGACAGGAGATTGATGAGCTCTGCCCGATGCCTGTCACATGCTCGAATCGATGGGTTTTGTGTACGGCCTGTCCGTTCCAGCACTGCAAAAAATTATCACATAGCAATCAATTGATGATTTTGACTTTAAAATTAAATATTTTTTATTCTGGCACAAAATTGTCTGCCTTTTAAATTAAACAAGAAACGAAACGAAATATCATATACGTACAATTATTATATTTATTTACAATTAATCAATATTAAATAAACAAAAGTATTAAAATATGTTGGCGGAAATGGAGCATCTATTAAGCAGAAGTCTTCGACGCTCTCCATTACTTTTACTATACATGAATTTTACTATACATGAATTCTAGAAAACGTGATATTTAACACATACGAATTCATATATGAATTAAAAACTCCGTTACTTAATTCATATATAGATAAGATAAAAAAGTTCTAAAGGTTATTTAGTATTTTTCCTCATTTGGCCCGGCATCAGTCCAGAGGATTTCTCTGTATTCTTCATGTATTGAGGCGGAAGTCATAGTCAACTTTCGTGTGAAATTCAGGTTATAAACACCCTATTTTCCGATTTCCGGTAAAGAATGCATGATTTTGGCGTCGCTTAAGCTCAATAATATCATAAACTAATTTAAATTGTAATATTGTGGCTAAATCTAGCCTTATTAGATATAAATAACTATTGTTTTAGTCATGTCTATATTATACGCCATATTACAAAAATTTTGAGCTATTTTCTTTCTTAAATCTATTTTTACTCACACAGCATACGGCGCAGTACTTTAAGAGAGAGAGAGAGAGAGAAACGAGATGAGAGAGAGGAAGGAATAGTTCGTCAGTGGCTAAGTCACTATAGTGTTTTTTGATGCTAACTACTAAAAAAAAAATGTAAATAAAATCAGATTTTTATATTCTAGCATTATGTTAGTATATCTTGAATTCTAAAAATATGATTTTAAACAATTGATATTTTATCATAAGGAAAATATTACATTTGGCAGATATATATCCACAGAAGTGGTTAAACATACAAAATATATTTTTCAATAAAATTTATTTAAGCAAAAATTTCTTTAAATATAATTTGATATCAAATGAATAGGTAATCATTGTTCAATACCCCCAATCCCCAAATAATCAAATCGCTGAATAAAAATCCATATAATCTAACTACATATGGATATGTATCTAGTAAATGAAGTACGAAATTTAAAAAATTGTGAGTTTTGTGAAAATGACAAATGTTTAAAAAGAACTGACTAATTTTGAAAAAAAATTTTGCTTTAGGAACTCTTGGCATTTTATGACAAATTACTAAATATTATTCTTTGGCGTCTTTCCAAAATTTAAGCAGAAAATATCTCTTATTGTAACCTTTTTTTCTATCTTTCTTGCACTCACAATCGCATTGTCTCTTACTCTTAAATCGAACGGAGTAATCACATCGGATATAGATTTTTGAAAAAAGGATCTTTTTAATTCACTGCGTAGTGGGAACTCCACAGTCAAGAACACTCGTCTTGTTTTTTCCATACTTGTTTTTTTTTTTTCATAAAAATAATTTTTTTAAATCCATTTAGATATTGGAAAACTAATATTTTTGGTTAAAGTATACTTAGCTTAGGTTGTTAGTTTTTTCCAGTGTCCCTTTTGTCCCGTGTTGCTTTTTACAAGGCAAAAGAAGACAGGAGATAAGTGCAACTGCGGGGGAATGGATGGGAAGAGAGTCATCGTCGCCTGACAGCAGTCCAAACAAATTGTGGCGACAGGAAGTTCGGGGCGGCAGGGAAAGTTATTCCATTCTTTCGGATTCGATAGGCAGCGCCGGAGTTACGAGGTTTACATTTCGAGTGTCCGTGTCTGGCCTGTGTGAATTGATTGATGGCTCTGTCAATGCCGCCTGACGGCCAACGAGTCGTTTGGGCTTTCGAGCTTACTTCTATTTACTGCTTGCCGAGCAGCAAAGCGAAAGTACAGTACGATTCATCTGAGATAATGTCTAACAAGAATAACTAAGTTAAATACCTTGGTACCTTGGAAAAGAATATAAGTTATCAGAAATATAAAATAAAAATAAATATATCTTCGAAATAAAATACAATGAATAGCTTTGATTTAACTGAATTTATATTGGCTATGGGAAAGGTATTAAGGTATCTTCTGAATATAAAAGTTAGTTTCATAATATAAATGTAAGTTTTTGTGTGAAATAACAGTTATATTTAAAGGTTAAGCAAATTATTTCAAGTGCTTAACTAACTTCCCTTAAAAAAATTTCAGAATACTACTGCAATGCCATCATATTAGTCACAAGGACACCATCTGTTATCCGTGTTGTCAAATCCGTCTGTCCTGATGATTTCATTAAAGGCCCCGTCCAATTAGCCCCATCACGAAGTCGAGCCCATAAATACTTGGTTAGATCAAAAGGAACCTCAATTAACCAGCGAGAGCGGCGGGGCGAACACTTTCCCTCTTCGCACACACTATCTTAACAAAATGGCAATCAATTTCTCGCGCTGTAAATTAACAATCGAGCTGGGGGTGGCAGGGGGAAGGACCCAGCACGGCAGCTGCTAACTGCCAAGGGGGTTTCCCCGCGGTCCGAGGTCTCAGCCTCAGCTAACCATGGCCCGCAATCAACGTACATTAATATGCACGAAAACAATAAACAATCCGAGGAGGAGGGAGGAAGGACGAGGCTTCCAGGGGCGGAGTTCGCTGGGAGTTCGAGGGGCCCCAGTGTGGGCAGAGGCGTTACAGCGGCAATCATGCAAAAAGCAAGCAAACGCCGCCATTATGGCCATCCCGCTCTCGTTGTGAGCCCAACTCAACTGACAATATTTATTGCAAATGCAGCAATAAATTTCAAAACACCATTCGCTAAGCACCACATGGGGTCTCGAAAATTGAAGATAAATTTTAAGGCGGCAATTTATGATTTGTGAGCATAAGCGCGAGGCAGGGACGCCGCGCGGAGCGGAGCGGGGCCGCAACCGGCTAAGGCCGCTGCTGACAAGTGTGGAGTGTTTGCCGCCGCACTCCCTTACTCACGAGTCCTGCCCCTGCCCTTCCTCTTCCGCTCCCACCACCGACCGGCTTCATCTCCCTCGGCCGTTTTTCAATTGTATCTGCCGCGATTTTACGACTGCCCGCTGAGCCTTTGACAGCAGCTCGCACCGATCCCACAAAACCCTTCTTCCACCACGAAAAAGTTTATATTTTAAAGGATCGAATTTAGTTTCTTAAATTTATTTGAAAAAATTCTACAAGGATTAGTATTGAGTCACAAAAAAGCACACAAAGTAAATCTCTTTTAAATAAAAATCTAGAGAATTGCACTACTTAAAGATATAGAGAATACATTTTATTACATTTATTTATTTTAATAATATTTTAAGTATATTCCATTAATTTAGAAATTATACTGTCATTTTTTCTCGGTGTTCTAAGCCTGAGATTCCTGGCCACCAGACAGCAGATTTTTAGAAGAAAGAAACGAAAAGCTAAAGCACAGGATTGAGTCAACAGCGCCGTTAACTGGTATATGAAAAATTGGTTTTTCCGAATCTAGCTAAAATATTTTTTAGAAAAATCTCTATAACCGAAATGATAAATTACGTCTTATAATGTTAGAAGGTTATCATCAGTCATTTATTCTTTTTCTGTATTGTAACTCAATTTGTTAACTTGTCTAAAAAAGCAAAAACTCGTTTGTATTGTTTAATAATTTGCATATGAGGTGCATTTCACAATCATAAGAAACTACAATTTTAATAAATTTATTTACTGAGTTTTTCTAAAATTAAATTAATAGTGTAATTATATTATATAGTTATATAGTTATTGAAGCTAATTTACGAAAATAAAAAAGACTTAATATATTCTAGGTATTATAAATTGATACTATTATTTGCTTTAAAATGTTTGAAATTAAATTATTTATTTATATTAATAATTACATTCTGATAATTAAACAAAAACCATTTAAAAGTATACTCTAAAGCACTACGAAAGACTCTCTGTCTTTATATAGGCTAAAATTAAATATAAGGTCTGGCTCTCAGAAATGTATCAATATTATCTGTATCTGTATCAATAAAATTCGCATAATTAATAAAATAATATAGTGGTCTTTAAGCTTAAGAACATTCAAATTCATATAGTTGACAATAAACTCTATCCATTAAGAAAAGTATAGATACCTAATTAGAATCGATATTAAATGCGGACTAACTTTACAATACTTAAATTTTTTCATAGTGTGGCCATCCAGTTAGAACCACTGTGCAGGCCAGCGTTCTCCTTACAACACCTCGGTGCAATTATTCATTAACCCGCTGCCGGGGGAGCTCGCGGAGGAGACGAGGAGAGCTGGCTGTTGCCAAACCGCCAGACAGGATCTCCTCCTGCCGCCGCACAGCAGCCACAGCCGAAGCCGAAGCGGCAACGGCAACGGCGACGGCGAGATGCAATCAATCCGCTCCAAGTCGAAAATAAGAAAAAGGTTTATGAATGCGCACATGAAAAATGGAACATCGTTAAGAGCAATTCATAATGAAATACGCTGCGAGCTGCGACTGCGACTGCGACTGGAGGGGCATCCTCCCCAGGTCCGGACCTGGACCTGGACCTGGACCAACTGCAATAAGCTGAGCCCAGGCGGTCGCTGGGCTTTGGATCCGCGCTGGAAGCAGCACAAAAATTATGACCATAAGCAGGATATTGGGTTAAGGTTTTATTTCTTCCTACCTCCTTGTGTGTTGCCAATAAACTTTGTTGCTGCCGCAGCTTATTTCCACTTACCTTTTTGTTTTTCCCGTTTTCCTTGGCTGTCGAAATGAAGCTGTTGCAGTCCAGACGAAAGCGGTATTTCAATCAGAGCTGAAAATAAGGGAATGCCATGCCGCATACGGTGTACGATGTGTGTATATACACAAGTAAGGGGTACGGGGTACATGCAGGCCGGCTGCCTTATCAATAATTTCGTTTTCATATGCGCATCGCCAGAAAGATACAGATGGGGCCATAAATATGAGCCGGAGCTCCGGAGTGGCTAGGGAAATTTATAGAGTCTGTTGCTCGAGCTGTCAGGTGAAATAAATAATAAATTCGTTATTTTCGAGGCTCGGCCAGCGACGTCCACGACAGTAACTCCAGGGGCGTATGATGGGGCACGCCCACAGTCCAGAGTCCGGACGCCGATCGTCGTGCTCTCCGCACAGCTGCAAATCGCACTCGGACCCCGCGGGGGCCGACGGGGAAACAAATTTGAATTCAATGAAAGATGAAATCATTAAGTTTGCAGGCAATTGGAGGCGGCCACGGCTGCGGTTGGCTTTAATCGTGTCAGAGCCATACAATGGGACTCGGGTTGCCTGGGATTGGCCTGGCCCTCAGCTCAGAAGGAGGCGATGGGATTGCCCTGGCGGTCATGACACCAGCCGGACCCTAAGCGCAATGTATTCACCAGGATGCAGGCCACTCGAATTAAGAACTCAATTATAAAGCCTAGTAGGCAGTAATACCAAGTCAAATTGATTTTTAATTAATTACAAATTCGGTAAGGCTTACTACCAGAATACATACGTATATGTGAGACGGTCAAAGTCTTGCACTACAATTAAGCCTGGATCGTTCTTCGCTGGATTATTCAAGCTTAAGATATTGTTTTTCTTTTTAATACCAAGTACAAAACTCAAGAGGAAGTCTAGTGTTAATAGGACAGCTTGGTGTAATGATATTAAAAAAAATTAGCTTACAATAATACATAATAAAATAATTCTTCCAAGTTTGTTTGTCTACCAACTTATGGTGTATATTTGAACTATAAAAGTTATAATTAGTAGGTTCAAATGAAAAATGCATTGTAATAAAAAAAAAATGTATTACTGGAATACTTATCGAGTGGATAAGTACAGTTACAGTTTTGATACTACTTACATATAGTAAACATAACACCGTAAATAATATATAATACTTTTTAAGCGGTTACAAAAATTTGCGGAAATTCATTTGTTTTTTAAATCAATTAAGATGATGTCGTAAAGTAAGCTACAAACTGTATAATCAAATTAAAATATTCCTTTAACTTATTCCTTTATATTATATTCATATTATATTATATTTATATTATACCTTCATTAAGGAGAAAATGTCTTAACTGTTAACCCGGTTTATAGATAGATTCACTTTTATTTTCCAGATTAATTCTTAAGTTTTTATAACAATGTGTTTTCACTCTTTCACTGATCTTAAAGTGACCATACTTTCTTAACCTATCGTTTCACATATTATTGGGATATTGGGAAATGGAACATAAATGCAAACAGTCTCACTTTATAAAAATGCTTATTCTTACTGCTAATACAGTAATACTTAATATACATATCTGCTAACAATATACATATCTGCTAACAAAACATTTATACATTATACTTTTCCCTAAACTCTACTTTTATTATGAATATTAAATTATACTACAGGGAGATAAGGAGAAACAAATAAGCAATAAAGCCGAGACCAAAAATACTTAATTATGCATTTTCAAGCCCAGCGATTTCTCTGGCAGCTCTCAATATCCTTGCATCCTTGTGTGCCGACGAAATTTGACTCCTCGGCATTGTCGCCACTTCGGCACAAAGGGAAAAATACGGTGGCTAATGAAAGGCATAATCAACTTCCCATATTGCATGCACAATTGATGCCAATGCCCGGGCCACGGCTAATAAATATCAAAAGCCACACAAATTTGCCTGTTGGCCAACTGGAGACTGCAGAGACTTCGGAGCAGAAGTAATATACGAAAAGAGGAAAAAAGGCCAAAAGAGCCGACAACAAAAGCGCACATAAATCAGCGATCAAGACAATTGCGGTGTAATAATTTTAACTTCTTTAAGTCGGCAGCCGGCCCACACCGCACACTCTGCGCCGCCGCCCTCAGCTCCGACTCCGACTCCGACTCCGCGTCGATCTGATTCGGCGGGGGCCATAAAAATAACAGCTTATCGGCCAGAAGAATCGTGTCGTGCCACGCCCACCAACTCAAAAAGGCATTAAAATATGAAAAACAACAATTGCAGGCCGGGGAAGGGGTGGGACTCACCTCCAGGTGAAATCAACAGCGGCCTGGCAGTCACAGAGTGGCCGCCACGCCCCCTTTTCTTCATTGTAGGCGTCAGCCGTTGGCAGCGGCACGTTTTCCCCGTGAAATTCCAAGCCCACCCCTGCGCCGCCCTGCCCTCCCCGAGCTCCCCACCTGCCTGGGATGCTGGCAGGTCCGGCGAGAGGCTAAGCCGAAGATAGGTATATAGGCGTATCGGGCCACCCCGCACCCACAATCCTGCCCCAATCGCCATTGTTCGACCGCAGACAGATTAAAGTCCGCGGAGGGATCGGTTTCGGAGCGGGGAGCTGGGCCACTTACAACTTAGTTAGCCCGGCCAGAATTGCAGGCGATATCTCAATTTGGGGCTCATAAAAATAACGAGTAATAGGCCATGTCTAAGCGGTGGCCGAAAAGAAAGGCACCACTATATAGCCTAGGGTCAGGAATAATGTTAACGACTTCGGCTAGGGAACTTCATCTTTATATACGAAAATGTTGTCCCTTGATTTTTAAGAAAGAAAAAAAAAATGTATATATATATATATTTATATAATAAAAAAAAATATAATATAAAACCGCCAGACGGGGAAAACAACTTGACTTGCATTGTCGAATATGTGAAGAAATATATTTGCACCCACTTTTGATGGAACTTATTGAATAAGTTAATGAATTGGATTTGTACTAAACATAAATTAAATATAATATGAGGCGCAAATAAATATGAGTATAATAATATAGACATAATAAATACAACACCAATAAGGTTTTACGATTACTTTAGGTAGAACAAGAAGGGAAGTGTATTTCCAACAATTCCAATAAATATTACTGTAGGTGTATGGATATTTAAATACAAAAGAATAGAATATATATATATATATATACCAAATAGAATTTTTGACGATTCTTATAGATTATGGCATAACATGACCGATCCTATTTCAGCATAAGAAATAACTTTAAATAACTTTATGGGTATATATATAAAATGACATATTTCTTTATATTTTCCCAATCAATTTCCTATTGTTCCTATGGTAGCTGTAAGGTAGAGTCGTCGTTTCATCCAGTTAGCTGAATCTCTGGATCTGAATCTGGATTATTATTATTCCGTCAGAGTAGACAGAGACTAGGCAGTCAGGGGCGCTCAAACTCATTTTGTACCCCTGAACGTAGCATGCAAGCAGAATAGGTCCGACAAGCCAAACAACACAAACCAAACCCATAACCCAAAAACTCCAAACATTTTCCAACCACTGGACTCCCCTCTGGAGCTGGGACTTCAAAATTACCGATCTACGGCGGCAGCAAGTGCGATGGCAGGCAAGCAGCCGACTCCAACTCCAACTCCCACGCCCACGCCCACTGCCCGCCAGTTGGCATACCTCGACGAGCTGAAGGCGCGCCTGCTGCTCATGCGCCAGCGCCAGATGACCTTCATGGAGCAAACGGCCAAGATGCTGACCCGAATCAGCTCCCCCAACATGCCTGGCGCTGTGGTCACCCACTCGGGGTCGCCTCTGCCGACGGCGGGGGGCGCCTCCTCCTTGCTGGGGGTGAATGAGGGCGGGTCCGACGAGTGCAAGGGGACCAAGAGCAGCCTCAACATCAAGCAGCTGATCCAGCGATTCGAGGATCTGCGCCAAAACTCGGAGGTAACTCTACTGACATTTAAAAGCATGTCCTTCAGCAGGGATAAATAATACACTGCAAAATCAACATGTACCTTCACAGCAATTCAGCGAATTGCCAGATGTTCCCGAAGAGCTGATCAACGTGGATGTGCACCGCATCCTTGAGGGCTACGAGAAGCTGATCGAGGAAGGTAACATCATTCAGCAGTCCTGGTTCCTTCTCAAGAAATCCACAGAGAGCTGTGTGCGCTTCGCCACCAATGCCGTGTTCAAGACCACTTCCGAACACCGCCCTCCCTCCAAGACAAGCTCGGGGATCGTGGAGGTCTCCTACGTGGAGCCAGAGCTCAGTCCGCAGGTGGTAATCCTGCCCCAGGACGAGGCGACTCCATCGCTGCACTCGAACGTGGCCACCAGTGCAGAGCTTGTGGACAAGGAGCTGGATATATTCGGCCCAGAAGAGGATGTGAAGGCCAGCTACACTGCCGGGAACCGTGGTAAGCTTCAGAGGTAACAGCATAGAGTAATAAGCTGGTAGAGGATCCTTGCTCTGTGACTAGTAGCCAAGCTTATTACTCTGTGAGGACAGCCCCAGGAACAGTTCCATGTAGCCTAAACCGAAGAACTTCCTGAATTCTAGGCCACGCCCACTGGGGACCCTTCATGCGGCTCATAATTCGAATCTTGCGCCCACTGCATCGCTGTACTAGGGCCAAGAAGCTCTACTCCCGCTCGTCTGCCCGCCAGCTGCCCCAGAAGAACAAGATATACTAGGCCTCTCCAGCCACACAACCACACAACCACACAAAACACACAGTAAATCCGGGCTAAGCCCATCCAATAGTCACTAATTCCACTGAAAATATTCCAATAAACCCCCACACCCCAAAACTCGCATAAATCAATGGGCAACACCAGCCATCAGCGTGTCAATATTTTGCCTAATTAATGTGGCCCGGCCCGGGCGCAGTTGCGCATCAATTTCGGGTGTCAAGTGCAATGGGGGGGAACGATCGCTCTGTGGGTCCCCTTCGGCGGAGGAGCTCAGTCCGGACCACCATCGGCTAATGTAGCTATAGCCCCAGCCCCAGCCATAGCCCTGCCGTGGGATATGGGACGGCGACGGCGACGTATGGCAGCAACTGCTGCGCTGACAGCGCACTTTAGTCGCCCATGGAATACCGAAAATAAATCTTGCCAAGACGCGACACACGGAGCGGAGGGTGCACTGAAATATATAAGTATATTATATGGTATATATAAATATAGTATATTATACTGTATAATATAAAATATTTATAGGATAGTCTTTCATATACTTTGACTGATGGTGTATAGTGTTTGTAGATTATCTCCCTCTATCTAAGTTCTTTATATAGTATCACATTAAACCAAATTACTTTTAATCCATATACCATATCGTATTGGTCATGAACTTTTACTCTTTAGTTAGAATTCTATCTTAGATTATTATTATTACAAAATTTGTGGAGTATGCATATAAATTACCTTCTATTTTCTGCTACTAACTAGTGCATTTGGTTTTTTAATTCTTACTAAAATTCCTCTCAATCTATTTCCCATTTCTTATAAAATCAACGTGCTTAGAACTGTTTCAGTGTATTAAAGAGTGATCGGGAATCGAGGAGGGGTGTAAACACAAAATGCAACGAAGACAAAATACTTTGCCGCACACAACACGCATAGCGAGGAATAAACATTTAAATTTAAATTAAGTGGCTTGTTCAGCATCTCCGAATGCAGCAGCTAATGAGCGCGGGCCCTCCATGTGGGAGGAGGTGGAGAGAGGGACGGGGATCTCAGCAGGAAGCTTTCACATCGGGATTATCAACGAAATTGATATATTTACTTAAGTGCGTGTCTATATGTCTGTTCGCGGTGTGATATGCATCATCGCGGGGATCAGATTAGCTCGAACATTTATTGATTGAGACACTTTTCTAAATGGATTTGAATGAGAAATGTGAGCGATGCCAGTTGAAACAGGTAATGAAGCAGCATTCGGGTGTCTCGACTATGAGATACCCGATACCTAAGGCCTTGTGCGTTGAATAAAAGCAAGTAGGGAAGCTACAGTCGAGTGTTATCGACTGTGAGGTACCTGGAACCCAAAGCATTGTGGCTGAAATTGACATAGCTAATTCACATTGTTTAATTAAGCTGAACTTGACAAATGTTGACAAATGAAGTCAACTGAAGACACGTTGAGCAACACTGAAAATAGACAAAATGCTACTAGATACATGTTGAGCAACACCCATTGGAGCTGCAAACACAAATACAGATGTTGCCGAAGTTTAGCATATACAGAAACATTTTTAATAACTCCCTTGCTTATCATCCTATTACACTCAAAGTTTTGGATCACGTTGGTACAAATTTACTTATTTCATGTATATTTATTTTAAACCGAATATCACGACTATATGTTATATGTTTTTCATGGTTTCCAAGGACGGAATTTTTTAAAGATAAGAATTTTGTCACCAAAATTGGGTAGCTCTAGCTCTTATAATCTCTAAGATCTATTGTTTCACACTTACTGAAAGGTGGACAAGAATATTTATTCTTTATATGGTCGGAGATGCCTTCTTCTGCCAGTTAAATACATTTCCGATTGGCACTAAAATACCCTTGTACCCTGAGAGTACCGGGTATAAACAGCGTGCTCTTCTCAAGGCTCTAACTCGATATCATAACCCCTTTGACTTGAAAATATAGCGCTTCTTTTAAATATCTGGTAAGAATGAACAAATAAAACGAATAAAAAGTAAAACTAGGGGCGGCATGGCTGGGACTCGATCTAATCTAATGTCTAATAACTCCCAATAGTATAACGTTCCAAAAAATATTTTATGGATGCATACATATCCATTAGATATATTAAATATATTGTTTGCTTAGTATATGATGACTTTGGGAAGCTAGATAGCCTGGACTCGATCTAATCTGATGTCTAATAGCTCTCAATAGTATAACATTCCAGAACTTACTTAATGGATACATACATATCCATTAGATATATTAAATAAATTGATCGCTTAGTATATTGATCACTTCAGGAAGCTAGTTAACCCTGTACCATAATGTGTTTATAGACATATCCCCGGAAGATTGCAACTGTGGTCCACTGGGAACCAGGGAAATAAATCAAACTGTTCCCATTTACAAGTCCCTAATTAATTATAATTAAATTACATGCATTTAAATTCAGAAATGCTAGTCTTACCTGGAAGGCGAACACGAATTCCAGCCACACCTTAGCGCCCATAATAAGAAATCATGTTTGGCAATGATTTGTGGCACCGACGCCGGCTGGCAATGGAGTGAATATATCTTTTATCTGTGGAGCTGACACGAATTGCGATGGCGATGGCGATGGCGATGCTAATCAGCGACAAGCCGCCGCATGCAACCAGCTGGAGTCTGAAATACGTATAGTGGGGATGGCGCAACATATGTCCACGGATCAGCGAGGGGCATCAAACGAGTTGGCCACTGTTGGAGCTTACTTGCCATCTGCAGGTAGAGACCCACATTGTGTATTCTTATAGAGTCTGTGGTGAGCTTTGACCCCTGTTATTACCATGGCTAATAGGGCAGATCTAGGCTAGTATATAAATAGTAGGGCTGCAGTCAGGGAACCCACTTATGCTGAGACATACATCTAATAGTAACTCCGTGTTTAGACGACCTTCAACATCTCATTTCGAGTAGACTTATAATCTCCGTTTGTAAATGTGGCAGTGGCTAGGTAAATACCGAGCTATCGGCAAGTAAACATCCGAAATGTCGACGCCTAGTCAAATATCGGACTGGAGAGTGTTAAGTCTAGTTCCGCGGAATGCCCGACAATTGTTAACTGCCACAGCAGACAGTTCTGGGAACTCGTCATCGCACAGTCCCGGGGGCGGAGTCCCGAGGGGCACTCGCCCCCATACGTGGCACTGTGGGCTGGGGGCGTGGCGCGTTCGCTTTGATGTTCCGCCGACCGCCGCACTTTTTCAGACGTCTGTTCACCTAATTATCACACTATTTGAGGCATCGTAAAAGCGAGACAGCCGGAGGTAGCGGCGGTAGTGGTGTGGGCGGTGGTCCGGGCCAAATTCAAATGGAATGCAGACCGGGCCGAGCGTTTCATTTCGGTGCATTTGTCGTGCATATGGGGCGCATCATAAAGCCATAAATGTGTGAAAGGCGGGCGGCGAGATCAAAGCCCTCCAGGAATTAAGCTCCGCGAAATCGCGGCAAGCGGAAACAATGTTTTATATATACATTTGAACTTGGTTGATCCATAAGTGATTGGATTTTATGGGCTTAATTCAGTGATACTTTGATAGGCCAAATGGGCAATACAATTATATATAATAGTAATAATGTATGGATATACATCTATGTGTGTGTAGACAGTCCCTAAGTCGGCATATCTGGCCCTATTAAATATATACATATTCATTAGATCAACATCTCCAAGAAATATAAGCTTCCTAGGCCATAAATTAAAAAATCTCCTTGAATAGTCAATTGTTTAGGGTACAAAATATGATAAACTGGTATTACCCCGCTGCCCAGAATATCCGAAAATTCACATCAAGAATAAATATGCTTTCCTAGGGCATAAACTAAAGAATCTCGTTCAATAGTCAATTATTTAGGATATAAAATATAAACATATACTTCTGATCAGCATCTCCAAGGAAATCTATATAGACATGTTCCCAACAAGAATATATATGCTTTCCTAGGTCATAAATTAAAGAATCTCCATCAATAGTCAATTATTATAGATACAAAATATGAAAAACTGGTAATACTCCGCTGCCCAGAAGTTCCAAAAATTCCCATCAAGAATATATAAGCTTCCCTAGGTCATAAAGTAAATATTCTCATTCAATAGTCAATAATATAGGATAATAAATATGAAAAACTGGTGTTACTCGGCTGCCCAGAAGATCCGAATGATGGGGCTATGATGGGTAATACTTTCCCTGCTGAATGGGCAAAGCGCCCGAAAGCATTTATCTTGTTTTCCAGGGACTCCCCGGAACCGACTCTCATTTGAGATTACATTAATCCCAGTGTACAAAGCAAATTAGCAGCAATTTACATCCGTTCCAACGGATACGGGGCATTTTGGGGGGCGGCGGAGGAGCGAATTAGACCTCGGTCCGGCGGGAAATGGAAAATCCCGACCGCCGCCAGCTGCACTTGCACATGCAAACTAATAAATTTTATTGATGTGTCTATTTTTGGTGCCCTCCGCCTCCGCTTTCCCAGCCCGCTTGCCGCGTCCAGCGATCCAAAGAGCCCCGAAGTGCCTGCAACGGAAGCAATTTGTAGCTACAAGCTGTAATTTCTGCCCCCGCACCCCGCACCCCGCACATTTTCCCGGACCCCGGCCCCCGGCCAACGCCTCTTCTGACATTCCTCGACCAAATAAAAAAGACGTCGATAATTCTTAAGCAACGGCGCGAAAATCGGGCAAATTTGCGCTGTCAGTGGTCGGATCCTGGCGGTGGCGATGGCGGTGGGAACGGGCAGGACGCCTCGTTGGCTTTAGCAAAGCAATTGCTGCACATTTTACTTAACCCTTTTTATGGCCTCATTATGGTCCGAGAGGCAGGGCGGTGAGTGCAGGCTAAATATATGTCTTTTCTGCGGAATTGGGGTAGAGCGGGCGCGGCGGGGCTGGCTGGAAGCGGGTGCGAAATGTCTGGCGGAAATGAGGCTAGGAATCAAGCAAATAAATGTTTTATAAAATGTATCCAGCACACAAAGTAACAGCCAGAGTCGGGGAGGGGCTCGGAGCGCCGTTCCCCAGCAATTCTCGGGCCATTAAAATGAAATTTATCGTTCACAATGTTTTATGGTTTTCGAAATTTCGTGCAAAATGGAGTTACTTGGTAATTTGGACGGAAAATGGATGTTACCAAGGCATGGGTTCATATAAAATGTTACTTTGTCTCTTAATATTTCCCCAGATCTTTGGGCGTTTGATAAATTATAGGATATGCAAGTCACTATTTGCAGGCACTACAATTAAGCTAATTTAGACTTTAAAATCGTTAAGAGTAGGGTTAGTAAATTGTTTTTATTGAGGCCACTGTTTTGGAACTCATTATGTATTTATATATTTATGCATAATTAAATGGGATCGGTTTTAAATGAGGAAATAAAACTAAGGGCATAAAATGCATATCTTTCCAAAACAAATAATAAAAACGTGTCTATGGCATATGTATATAGCATAAATAATCCCTGCACAATATGTACAAAAAATAGTATAAAAATTATATATTTATATAATATTATATCTTTAATATTTTACGTTCATTTAGCTCACTTTGAACTTAAGTATACAACAGTAATGTAAGTATTGAGGTGAGAACATATGTAGTAGCGGGTATCTCATAGTCAAGGCCCTCGACTATAGCCTTTCTTTGGGTTTTGAATTTAACTGCACAACCGAGAAATATTCCCAGAAAACCAGCGATTAGTATATAATATGTATTATTCATTTTTATGTGCATAAGTAAACTCAAGTAGGTAAACCAAAGGGCTCCTGAAAGCGGCCCACGAAGGTTCTAAGAGCATGTATCAATTCGAATCAAATTGTTTTGCCCGGCACTGGACCCCGGTCCGTCGGTAAATCTCTTCAACTGCAATTCATATTCCCCACAGCGAGGTTACCCGTAGTGGCCCCCGAAGCGGGGTGGCGAGGGAAATTAATAGCGGCTAAAACTTTCAACTTCGCCGGGAGAGGAGCAGCAGCAGCAGCAGCAGCAGCAGCATCGCCAGGAGCAGGAGCAGGAGCAGGAGCAGGAGCGGGAGCTCACTTACTCATTCATTCAGTTTAGCAGGGGCAACTTGTGGCCATAAATTTGTGCACAGCGCAAAAGTGGAAAATACACCGAAAAATTGCAGAGGCAAGTCGGCCGTCGACCTGGCAACCCTGCTCCTCCTGCCGCCGCACAACCCTAGTGCTCCGCAGAGAAGAGTCCTCCTTTGGGGCCTCCTCACTCGGTGTGTGTGTGTGTGTGAGATATCTAGCGCACTTTCAGCGCGACGATAAATTTCCAAGGCAAAATGTGTAAATTATAAATACGAGCAATTATTTTAACTCTACTTAACAAATTACCATGCCGTAGCATATGGGGCAAAAGGTATAAATTACCGACTTTTACGACTTGCGGAAATTGTACGGCGACGACGGCGATGCAGGCGTGTTATGGGTATGTATGGGTGCGTGCATGTGTGCGGAGTCTGCTTAATTGTGTGTGTAGGTGATTATGCTTAATTGTGTGTGTGCGGCAGAGGCGTCGACGGCAGGCCCCGTTCAAGGACCCCCGTTCCCGCTTCCGGACCCTGCTCACCTGCCCCTCGCCTGCGCTCGCCTGTGGTGTGAAACTTTTCGAATCAACTTTTAAGCGGCGCAAATGACGTCGTGGCCATGTTCGCGGTGAGCAGGGATCGGGCAGGGGTGTCGAGGGGACGTCTCGTCTAGTCAAGTGTGCCGCGGTCTGGCGGGGGAGTTAACCTCACTTGATGACTTGATAACTTGTGCTTGGGGGGAGGTACGTTGCCCTGTAAAGGAGGTCGAAGTTTTCCACCTAATTGCCTCAGAAGAGATTTTTAAGTTGCAAGTCTGATATCCTGGGTCAGTTTTGGGAAGGTCCTTAATTCATAATATATATATATATATATATATATATAAATATATAAATACATCATAAATATAATAAATATATCATAAATATATTTCTTTTAGTTGTGCTGCTTTTATGTCCTATAATAATTTGGATAAGAAATTTACAAGGCAAGGATATAGCTTTTTGGGCTAGAAGGTTGAGCCTTTCTGGTCATTACAGATTATTTAAATATATTAAAAAATTATATGATGATGATGATCTGTAAAAAAACAATACTTATAATATGTAAATGAATTAAGATCAGCCTCTCCTCTGTTTAGTTGAGTTTCAACACTTCAAAGCGTATTATTTATTATAATCGCAGACTTGGCCACAATTATAGTATTATTGCCGTCTTTATTGACTCAAAGTTGGCCAAGTTGATTCAGCCAGAATACTTTTGGCCCGCTCTTTCGCCACTCCGCCTCTCAGAGCTGTCTTGCATTTAAAATTCGCAGAACACGCCAGCCCATTAATCATTTTCGCAAGGAGCCAGAGCAAGACTTGATTTCATTTTTGAACGGGGGAGGCCAGTGCTCCTTGCTTGAAAACAAAATGAATATTTTCCCTACTTCTTACGCAACGCTGGACACAAGATTGATGTGACATTTGTGCCGGGCCCTCGAGAAATATGGCAGCCCTTGGCAAGCCTTGGCTGCCTTGGCTCCCGCTTTTGGCAGCAATTGGCAATGAAAAATTCTAGCGCCAGCCAAAACGACATTTCAATTCGAAAAGTGCTCGACACTCTCCAGTCGAGGGCCCCACCTCCTCCTCCTCCTCCTCCGCGGGCCGGGTGACAGTGAGTGCGAGAAATATTGCTCCCGCAGCATATTCTGGGTTTTGGGTTAACTCGCCTTCGACTTTGGCACTGACTCAGTCTCCGGCTCAGGCGGACTCGGCTCTCGGCTCTCGGCTGGCAGACATCCTGGCACGCCATCTATCATTTCGGCTCTAAGGGTTGTTGATGGCCGCCATAAATTATTTTTGCACGCGCCTCGCGCTCCGAACTACTGCGCCAAGAATACGTACTTTTGCGCAGTGTAGCGGGTGGGGCGGGCCGGGAGCAATTGCGGAGCGCATTTCATTTACATAACTTAAACATATTTATTTTCCCTTTTCCGTGGTAATCGTTGCAGCTGTCCTAGCCAAGGGCGTCTCAATAATAAAAGGAAGGAGCCAAGGATATGAATATTCTTTTGCGGTAGGAATTACTTTCAAGGGACAGATCAATAGAGGTCGTTAGATAATAGCTTTAATAGTCCCCATTTTGTACTTAGCTTTACATTAAGTTAAAACTAAACCCTACATATTTATATTTTAAAGTTGACCCAAATTCCTTGGCACACACTTTGACTAAATAATTTATAAGCCTTACCCATTAAAATTATTGACATTGCTGCTTAAATAAAGAGAAATAATACCAATTAATTTACCAGACTTGGGCCTTCGAACAGCTCTCAGTTAGGTTTCTCCCAAGACTTGCTTTTGGCAGTGCCTTAAGCGGTTCCTCGTCGCCGTAGGCATCAATCAAATGGGCATTAAAACATATTCCAGAGCCAAGGCCCGAACCTGAGTCAAAATCTCATTATCGTGGCATCGGGGCATTAATCAGCTGGACACCGCCGAGTCGCCGGTCGCTGGTCGCCGGTCGACGGTCGCCGGTCGGCCACCCCCGGATGTCTCTATTCTTCGAGGCCCACGCCTCGGCTCTCGGGCCGGGCCGGAATATTGTTGCGGTCAACAAAGTCCATGGCTTTATTAATTGCTGCTCATTAGCGCTCCGAGCCCATCCATCAAAGCGACCGCAACAGCGCTGGGGCCACATGTACACCCATGAGTACTATATGCACATCGTGGTAACACGATGACCCACAGATGCAGATAAAACATAATTTAGTGGCAGCCGAGTGCAGATAAGCCCTGTGGCTGCCGTCGCACTGACAAACTGCAGACAGGCGCCCATGGACGCGGATCGGGATCGGGATCGGACTTGGGCTGGGAGGGACTCCTGGGCGCCTCGGAAACTTTGTCGCCATTGGACACTATCGCAATTTCTAATCGAAGGCCGACCAGCAGCAGCAGCAACAGCAACAGCTCATGATTGAAATTCAAGTCTCGCCCAACAACAGCCACATAATAAATGGCCTGCGGCCGCAGCGGGAATCCCAAAAAAACCCAACAAGGGAAGGAAAGCGAAGAGCCGTAATCAGCACTTGTAACTGAGAACCCCTCGGGTCAGCCAGGGAGCGGAGGAGCGTCCAGCCGAGTGGATTCCGCGGCCCGGCCAGCATGTGTAAAGTTTCCAAAAGAGAGGACACACTAATTAGCGGCCATTGATCACTCGTGGCTGGCGCCTGGGTGTGACAACCGAATTTCGTTCGTTGGATGAAGTGTTCTCAAGAGGACATGGAAGCGTTCGACTTCGAAAATACCCTAACCGAAAATGATTAAGTAAATTCTATAGAATTTTATAATCCCAATCCCAGAGATCTGTAAATTATAATAAAATTTAAAGCGAGTAGGAACGCCAATCGTTGTCCCCCTACAAAATTATTACCTACTTTCTGGGGAAAAGATATCATAATTAATAAAGACATGTCTAGAAACAGACTTCTAGAAATCTTTATTTTGTTAGAAGATATGTATTGTTAGCAGATATGTATATTAAGTACTAGTGTATTAGCAGTGAGAATAAGCATTTTGGTAAAGTGAGACTGTTTGCATTTATGTTCCATTTCCCAATATTCCAAAAATAGGTGAAACAATCAAATAGATTAAGATTAGATAGGTTAAGAAAGTATGGTCACTTTAAGATCAGTGAAAGGAGTGAAAACACATTGTTATAAAAAACTTAAGAATTAATCTGGAAAAATTTCTTAAAATTATATCTCCTACAGTGTCATAATTAACATCTTTCCAAAAGCACCATCATAGCGAATACTCCCAACATTTGTTAGTTTCCAAAACTATTCAATTAGTCATTTTTTACTCCAACGAAACTGAAGTTCCTTATATATTTTTGATAGTAGGCATAACCATATTGATACTCATCGGGAATTTGTATTAACATTTACATTATCGGGGTTGATTCCCCCGCTCCCCCCAAGTCAGCATAATAGAGCCATTTGACCCAGCGGGGAGGAGTGCGGTGCTGATAGCTCCGTGGCTGACAACTTGAAGTTTTAATTGGGTCTCTTGTCTGGCTGCTCTTCTGGTGGCGCCCCGCCATGCGGCGACTCTAATTAACCGCAGAAATATGTAGAGCATTGCCACAATTTCCAGAGACCTCCGCCGCCCATCCGGACACAGCCACAGCCGAACCGGCAGCTCATAAACATAATTCACTGACGAAAATTCAATTGGCCAAAGCTTAGGCACTCGACTTGGTTCTGGTCTTGGGCTTGGACTCTGGCACGGAGCGGTCAAAGGGCCATAAATAAATTAAACCCATTTAACATGCGTCATAAATTTATAAACAATACACCCAAAGCTAATTAGCCGACACGAAAATTGCTACGAACGTGGCCAACCCGAGGGATTGAGTGGGAGAATCAAAGGCGAGAGGCGGCTTTATTGTTTCCCTGAGCCAAGTGCAAGTAGTCCCAACTGAGGTTTGGTATTGCATACTTAGGGGCGTTCTGACTGGCTGCACAGTGGGGCAAATCGTGTTAAATCGATAATATTTTACTCTTCCAATTATTGCGATCCTAACAATGAGGGCACCCAAGTAAGAAGAATCGTAAAGTAATATTAAATTATTGCTTAAGATATTTATAATATTGTAGACATTATTCCTGTAGGATTCCCCCCATAATAAGTCTTTCATTTTAAAAGAGTTAGAAATCCAGCTGCATAAACAAATACTTATCATTATTTGTAAGGTCTTAAACCACTGTTCTAGCCAAAGTCGAAGGGAAACTCAGCGACGCTTTTGTTTTTCAGTAGCTGAGAAAAGCCGCAACGACCACAGTCGTCCGTTAGCCATTTGGTTTGGCTGTCTTTCTTTTTTGGCTGTTTGGCTGGTCGCTTGGCTGACTTGGTTCATAAATAAAATGAATTCGTACTCAACCCGACAGCCATAAATAATAAAGTGCAGAGCACCGCCCCACACCCACGTCACCCACACCAGCCCCTTCAATTCCAAGCCTGGTCAGATGCGGCTGTTTTCGCTGCCGCTCTGGCTGCTGGTTTTGGCCAAGTCAATTTCCACAAAGGCAACACTTTCTGCTCTGCGAATTTTAAGATTTACGCTGACACTTGACAAGGGGCAGGGACCTGGCATGGGGGGCACTGGGGGCTGGTGGCTGGAGGAGCTGGAGACGGGTGGCCTGATAGCCGGGCTCAGCTGTTTGTCATTTTCTGTGAATTATGTGGTGTTAGTTACGACTGGCCGCCGTCTGGAATATATGAGGAATTATAATCAAACCTTGCCACTATATATCGCAGTAGCATATTCTGTATTTGATTCGCTGTCATTGGGTTACATTTAGCGAGTAAGATCTCCCAGTGTAGCCCTCGAAGTGGCTTTGAGGGGGCGCAGGCATCCCGCTCCCATCAACATAACTCAGTGCATTTGTCGACGGACGGGCAGCCCTTTCGGCTCGCCAGCCCCTCCTTGTCCCGCTCCTTGTCTGTGTCAGGTCGTAAACATTTGCTTTCTTTGGTTTTTAATTGGATTTTATTATGCCAAGCCGAAAGTTAGCTGTCTGATATATTTATGATTATTATGTTGTGCCGTGTCTTCCGCCGCATATTTAATTTGTTCGCTTTTGTTTTATGGTTCCAGGGCACCCGAGGCAGCAGAGTATATATCTTTTGGAAGAGTTGAAGCTTGAAAGGGGGTAAGATTTGAGTATATAATATTACTTCATTCCATAATCTAAGGCATGCTCCCTTTAGACACCCCCTACTCGTCTTCTTTATAAACTTTATAACCATTCTAAGAGAATCTATTGCTTGCATTACTGTGGAAATTAATAGTTATAACTATGATTAATCTATAATAATAACCTAAAACTTCCTTACAGGATATTTTTCCACCCCTGGACCTAAGCCCGTTCTTGTTAATTGCCTGGATGAACAACTAATTTGAAGGCAATTCAAAGGGGCAGCCGGCACAACAGATCGAAATTTATATGCATGCGATGGCGGTGCCGCCGCCGCTGCCACGCCGCTGCATGTGTAACGGCACTTAGGGAACTCCTGCCCCAACCGGCGGAGCCTCGGAGAGATAAAACGTGGCGCTCACACAGTCCCCTGGCCGCGGGGACTCAGCGGGGTTGCAGAGGGACCGGGACAGGGACCGGGACCGGGACCGATCCGGGCATACATACATTTAAATTTATGCGGTTTCGGCTGACGGCTGTGCGGGGGTGTCTGCGATGTTGCCTTTTGTGCAGTCAACAATTTTCATGCTTGAGCGATTGCCACGGAGAGCGCGGAGGCGGGGGCGGAGGCAGGGCAGCGGACATAATTAGTTGAAACGGAAGCTAATTTATGTTTTGGCAGTTATGTTTAAATTAATGTTACAAAAATTAAATGCTCATAAATAAAACCGAATTTATGGCCGCCCCGAGTGCGTGGGTTTGCCGAGGGGACCCCGAGGCAGCCGGAGGGCCGGAGGGGTGCTCAAGGACCGGCGGGACAGCCA
Organism: Drosophila pectinifera; assembly: GCA_008042775.1. NCBI lineage: Eukaryota > Metazoa > Arthropoda > Insecta > Diptera > Drosophilidae > Drosophila > Drosophila pectinifera. Next base: position 65,608 of record VNKC01003466.1, read on the forward strand.
TTCGAGTCTCCCTAATGTGCGCGGAGCAATTTGTTCGGTCTCGGAGAATAGAATTCCAACAACGTGTTTAGAGTCCATTAATGGCCTCGAAACGCACTTAATGCCGACTGACACTAAAAGTGACAAGGAGATGGGCGTGAGGCGATAAATCGGAGGAGGCGGATATATGGAGTCGATTAATGCTTGGTGAGTGATATTCGACATCGGAGTCGAGATATCTACTTAATCCAAATCTCAGGACATATAGTCGTAGTTGAGTTTCGACTGATTATTAAAAGAAAACTGTTTGTTAAAGTAAGAGTTCTAAGATCTAGTTGGAATGTGATAGGTAGCACCTTTCTAAGTAAGGTCATCCAAGTATATGGGTTTCCTCTGAGGAAAACAAGAAGATAAACCTAAAACACCTCCAAGCAAACACCTCTGGTATGCAGAGTTTGAAAGGTGATGTGCAAATATTCCCTTGTGTTTGGATTCCAAGCTCTGGAATTTAAAATGATTTGACATAACGCAAAATGGCTACGAACTCGTCAACTTTCCGCATTCCATGAGGAACACAGCATCATTTACCAGACTACAAATTTCCCAATTCAAGTCGGACATCAGAGGCCTTTTCCAGCATCCAGGCTCCGAGGAATCTGGCCACAGCTTGTGTGTGTGTGTGTGTGTGTGTGTGGGGAGGAAACCTTTCAAATTTTGCAACGCAATATGTCAATTACTTTCAACAAGGCTGCCAACTGTGTCCAGGGCACACACAGCTCGCACACGGGGCGGATGAATGAAAAATGAATTTAATTGCCCTATGTCGGGTGTCAACATTTTTGAAATGGGTTCGCATTTGTATCGGCGAGTGAAAAGAACATTCGGGGCAGATATAACTTTTGGGCCTGGCGGGAGTTGGCAGCGTTTTTATGACAGTAACAGCAGTAAAGCGTTGACCCCTGACCCCCTGTTGACCCACATCAGCCGCTCCCGGAAAGTATTCTCGTATGAATGGCCAACATTCTTTGTGCGATTCGGTCAGTTTCGGAAAAGGCCAACACACTCGGTCCAGTCGGTCCACTCGGTCACTCTGCCTGTGTCTGTGTGCAGTCTTTGGACTCGACTTGGACTCGGAGTCGGACTCCAATTGCGGGCCAAAGTCAAAGTCGCTCTTCCTGTCTGTTGCAGGCCAAGCCACAGAGAGCAACATAATGAAAAGTGTTTGGTCATTTATTGTTTAAATGTCTGACAGCCTGCTGACAGCCAAATGCCAAAGTAAGTTGTCAGTGGCTCTGCTCTGCCAGTGGGGCAGGACGGGAGCGGGATCGGAGTGCCGGCCTGACCACGAGACGGGCCGATGTCTGGCCGAGTCAGTCGGCTGAAGGAGGGCGGGATGCCGATCCCCAATCCCTGGGTTCCCGGCTGCAGGAACTTTCGCAGCGGCCTCGCCTTCATCTCTGGCAGTGCAAGTGCAGGCGACATTTGCTTTGATGTTCTCACTTGATTGACTGCCGGCCGGAGTCTGCGGCTGCCTCCGCCTCCGCCTCCACCTCCGCCCCTGCCTTTGAACTTGCCTCGGAGGGGTCGACGGGCTCGACTCGATCTCGGTTAATTAAGCTGGCAATCGAATGCACATTACGAATGCCACAGGAGGAAAATACTCTACTAAACTTCTGGGATCGGGATCCCAATTTGTCCATTTGGGGGAAGATTTGTCCTTTTTCGAGTGGTCCTTGCCGACAAAATATCGAAATTCTCAAATCCGATATTTGTCCTTATAATCCGATATTTGTCCTTGAGGCTCTTTTTTGTTACAAATTCTCTTACTTAACCGTTTCCCTTGGGTTTTTAATAAAAGTAATAATGCAATTAACTTCAAGAGGTGTAGAAGGAAAATAACAAAATTACTCTGTAAGCTCTCTTTACATGCTTTCTGATAAATAAAAAAAAAAAAACATTTATATACTACTCAAAATAAATTTAAAAAAAATACAAGTAATTTTATATATATAATATATTAATAATAAAATTCAATCCATTTGAAAAACACACACGTTTTCCTATTATTTTCGCTTAAAACTTTATACAGTTTTTAGAAAACTATTTCTAAAAGGGTGACAAATTACAATATCTCGGAGTAGCTGTAATTAAAACAAAGGAGTAGCTAAATTTGTTTGTCTTATAATTTTCTGATCGTTCCTATAGCAGCTATATGATGTCTAATAGTCTTTAATCCAGGCTGTTCCTATATATATATTATTTGCAATAGATCAAAAATGATTAACTTTAACTGAGTTGGTTCTTTTTTCTGGTTGCAGACATATATTTATTGATGATAGTAGAAAAATGTTACTTTATTAATATTATTTATTATTTACAGATATTAGAGACTTGAAATTATATTTTTATAATTAAAGTTTGGTTTTAGATTTAATATCAAATTATATTAATTTGCATTTTAGAAGAGAGATAATAGGCTATTAAAAAAAATGTGCTTAAAAGCTGGGTGTGTAAACTTCTCGTCAAGCAAAGCACTTTAGATTTTTACCTATCAGTTATCAGTTATAATGTTGGGGCTATACTATATCATTGTTTTATCTTACTGAATAGAGACCCCTATACCTCAGAAACCTGACCACCAGAGGCATTGTATTCCCACATATTCTTGCAAAGGCAAACCATTATTTGGTCAGCTACTTCAAAACTTGCATTTCATTGGCCCTGTATTTTTTTAGCCGGGCCTCAACGTGGCAATATAATAACCTCCAACTGACAAAAAACATAAATAATGTGCAGGCCAAAGCCACGAAAAATAACAACTACAGCACAGCGTCCAGTCCGTGACTGCGAGTACAGCAACAATTGCGACAAGCAATTCTCGAATGACAATTGTAAATTGTTTAAATAAAATTTATGAGTGCCCAAATGTGTCGCCATATAATTTCATGCACTTTAACATAAAATTTATCACAATTTGTGTGTCGCATATTTCTTGTTTCGCCGCCTTTCCCACTCTTTTCACGTTTTTTTTTTTCAGTTTTTCAGTTCACTTAAATAGTTTATATGGGTTTTGGTCGAGAGCTCGCCTGGAGTGTGTGTGAGCGGATTCTATGGGCGCTTTGCCGGCAAAATAACTGTAATTGAAATTTATTGCACAATTTATCGCCGGGACGGACACAGAGGAGGATGGCTATAGCGGCTATAGAGGCTGTACAGATCGCGCTCGGTCCGCTCAGCGCGCTTTTGGCGCGACATATTGAAATTTATGTCAATTTAAAAAGCAAAGTTGTCGTGTCAATCATAAAACTCAATTATCGCGCAGGCATTTGCCATTCCGCTAAAGGGGCGAATGGGGGTCGTTGTCGTTGTCGCTGCCGTTGTCGTTGCCGTTGCCGTTGTCGTTGTTGGTATCGGAGCCGGGGTCTGACAACCGCCATCAGACAGCTTAACAACTCAATTGAAAAGTCATTTGGGAGCGTTTTTACGCGTGTCTAGCTTATGGAGGTCTCCCCCAGACCATCCCCGCCCACTCCACTCCCCCCATTTGAATTTGATTGCCGGCAATCAGACGGCCGGCTGATCATCATCAAAACATGCCACTTCTGTTTTGTGCGCTAATCGCCTCTCAATCGACCTGGCTACACTCACCAGCTCGAAGCCCGAAAGCTCATTCCGCTGTACGAATGTTATTTCTGTGTTTTATTTTCGGTTCCCCCTCTCGGCCCCCAGGCCACTTAAGTGGTTTGGACTTTTGAGTGGCATGTCGTTGACGTTGGTGGGTGCTCACTGGCTCTCACCGCGGATCCAGGTCTCCCCGAATGCCCTGCACACCCCAATTAGTGGCTGAGGGGTATGGCGGAGAGGCGGCACTCGAGGATCAAAGAAGATAGCGATGGTCGTTTGTCGATGTCCAACTGCAAGTGGGTGAGGACTGAAGCTCGGGCGGAAGTGAGATCGGCGGGCAGATCGTAATTGGCCGTGAGGAAATTAGTTGGCCAGGCTTAATGGCCTTAACAACTGAAACTCTCTTTGGAGAATTATCATACAAGTAATTTTCTTTAACAAAATAAGTTATATCTGTTAACCCGGTTTATAGATAGATTCACTTTTATTTTCCAGATCAATTCTTAAGTCTTTATAACAATGTGTTTTCACTCTTTTCACTGATCTTAAAGTGACCATACTTTCCTATTTGATCGTTTCACCTATTTTTGGAATATTGGGAAATGGAACATAAATGCAAACAGTCTCACTTTATCAAAATGCTTATTCTCACTGCTAATACACTAGTACTTAATACACATATCTGCAAACATATTTAGCGAGTTTAACATATTTAATGAAACGTTATGTCAGAGTGTGTATGTGGTACTCATCGTAACATTATTATTTTTAGACAAATCTCATCAGTTACTTCTTAAACTCAGTACCCATAGACCCCACTGCGTACAGTGCAGGGTATCCAGAGAACAAATCTCAATTAAAACTGTCACAGTCACTCAAAACAAACTGTCAACTTTATTATTAATTAAATGTCAGATTATAGTCGGCACTGACACACACAAGCCATTGCCCCGCACCGCACCGCCGCCTGCCCTAGCAGCACTTGCCATGCCACGCGTGTCGGGGCGTGGCCCGGCCTAAAGCAGGCAAATCCGACGTCGTCGAAGGCGTCGCATACTCCTTTGAAGCCGGATCCGGCCTCCGGAGGACGGGGACCGAGTCTGTCAGTCAGTCAGCGAGTTGGTTACTGGGAACAGCCAGCTCACTGAGCTGGAAATGTTAGTGGATTATGCGACGTGTGCACAACGTCTAATCGGAATGGATTTCGAAAGACGATTAGTCAGTGCGGCCATGATGGTGTCCCCTGCTTGTCACAATCGCCGTGGAACCATTGATAAGCCGGCGGAGTGCTGGAAAAAATGAATGACACTTAATTGCGATTTTTAGTGGACCTGGGAATCTCTGGCAGCTCAGGTGTGGAGAGGTGCCAATTAGAGCGATTAAACACTTGTTAGGCTCCAATCAGAGCGATTACATCCACTGCCGGCCGAGTATTATGCGTCAATCACTCGTATCAAACCCAAAAAGACTCATAACAGAGCTGTTCGATAATTGTACTTGACCGTGGAAATGCATTTGAAACTTTGCTGATGGCTCCTCTTCAGAGTATAGCGATTGGCCCCGGAAATCGGACAAGAACCAGGATAAGAGGAGATTATCGGTTGTCCTTCAGCTTGAGAACTTTTCCACACTCGTAAATCATTATCCCTAGAGCTCTATCGCAGTAGAGGTACTCCCTCTATCAGAAACAACCGTGGGGTTCAAGGGGGTATGACTGAGAGCCTAAAGATAATGTAGGCAACAGGTAGGTACCGGATGTCACAGTTTATAAGAGCTGAAACTATCCAATTTGGTTTTCGTTGGTTGCACACAGATCATGTTTTTGGCTTATGAATATTGCCACGTCTATCTCCCAAGCAGATAATAAAATTTAATTTGAAAGCTTTAGGCTTTATTTTCTCAGGAATAATAATAATTAAAAAGATTTTTTTAGCATTCATTGATTAAGTACTTTTGAGATATGTGCATTTCTGTTAGAATTTATCAAAGTAACATTACTTAAATATGAATTTCCGCTTTTGTTTCAATTCCGTTGTTCCAATATGATATGTAAATGAGATCAAATTGGTTAAGATAAAGAGACGACGATGGCACGGTCACTTTGCGATTGTCTATCAACCGGATAAGATACATTTAGAACACTAAGCATTTAAAATGAATAAAATAAAAGCTAATCTGGCGAAAAACACAACAGATTATAAGGATGAAAGATGTTGGACAATAAAGATTTAAGATTAAGATTTATTTACTCCATTTTTCTAAATAAATGGAATGTTGCTAGATTACCGTGAAAAATGATGAAGCACGCATCTTGGTTAATTAAAATATCATAAGAGTCAACGATGAAATCAAATCAATACTTATATTTTGATCCGCTGCTGTATAGCCTTACGAACTCAACTCTAGAGACATGGGGAAGAAACCCTCACCGATTGCCAGAAGCAGCTGCAATATCACCGGAAAATAGTTCACACCAATCAATTTCGATTAAGCCACTTGGACACTTGTACAAAACCGCGGTTAATCCGGCACCTAACAGCGGTCATAACACCCCTCGGCAGGCACATGGTTAGCAAGATCGATTTACGATCAGTGCCCAGTTGGCCGGCCAAGCGGCTGTAACCTCATCGAGAGCAACACCTTGTGTAACATTAATTTGAGCAATTTAAAATCGGCGGCCAGTGGCTACAAATCAATTTCAGGCTGACAACTTAACAGTCTAATCGAAAACAACAAAATGGTTGCCCGCCAACAAGACGGCCAGGCGGCCAGACCAACTCAATTGGCCAGCTGTCCGCGCAGTGTCCAAATACGCCGCTGACCTGTTCCCGATCCCGGTCCGGAGCCCGAACCCAATACCGATCCTGCTGCCAAGGCCTGATCTCGTGACTGCTGCTTGCTGCCTGCTGGCGCACACCCTTCTCTACCTACGGCTCCTCCCGGCGGGCAGTAAAATTGTCATATTGCAAGCGCACGCAGGCGCAGCGTAAATGTTAAAAATGATAGTTAAACTCATAAATTACAGGCGTAGTCAGCCGTTGAAACCCGTTCTCAGATCTGCGATCTGCGGTCCGCGACCAGCGAATGAACATGCCCTGACAGCTCTCCGGGTCTTTTAGACAATTTAAAGGCGGTTCGTACTCAATAAACCAAATTCCGCACATAATTAATCGATCCAGAGAGCGGCTGCAGGCCGGGCCCCACTCTGTTCGCCTTATTTTTTACACAATATTTTGACTTTGAATGTGGGCCTGAGTGAGAGATGAGGAGCAGCGGTGGCGGAGGTGTGCGCGAGGCGAAACTTTTTAATAGTCGCGCCATAATCGTAAATCTTCTGTGTCCGACGCAGTGCAACGAACGACATAGCCGATAAAGCCTGGGCTTGGGCCAGGACGGATGCGCGGGACGGGGCCGTTGGGACGGGGACGGGGACTGCCAAACGGAGTCCGGTCAAAGCCAACCGAACCGAACCGAGCCGCGCCGAGAGCCTACCTACAGAAACAAATGGAGCCAGTGTTCACATCTTTATTTATCGTTTAAGAACACGGCCAGGAAAGTGTTCTCTTTTGGGAGTGCATGTTGTGAGTGGTACGGCTTATTAATGCATTCGGGTTGTAGCCCTAACAAAATGAGGTTTTGAAGCTTGAGAACACGGTCCTCTAAGTCTTGGATTATCTGGCGAATATTATTGGTAGCAGATTTTCTTCTTTGCTGGTTTTATACATACAGCTTTAAGATATTACAGCTTAATTTTTATTCAATTCAAAATGTATAATATACATTTAAAAAAGCGAACCTATTTCAAGATATAAACTAAGTAGAAACTTAATGACTTATCTAGAAGGTTTCGTCGGGTGATGTTGATCACTATATAGACTTTATACTTTATTTGGAAGGCTATAAAAAGGCAGGGAATAATAGTTGGAGATCTACTTGGGCTCGCCTACAAGAAGTCACCACTATTTTCGGATTACAGTTGTTATCAGAGCAGTAGCATCGGTACTGCAACTGCATAGCTACTTATAAAGCCGCGAGTTTCCAGGAACTCTGGTTGTGGAACTTAATCAACCATCAGTTAAACACAAAAAGAAGACAACTTGGGGAAGTCGAAGCTTGAATACCCTTGCGCCTTGCAATTTAATTGTGATTATGACTCCTAGACTGTCATATAAAGTCAGAAATATGCTTTAGGATTTAATTCTGAAGTCATTACAAATTCCACAGATGCCCGACATGACTAGATCGACTCGGCTGTTGATGCTGAGAGCAAGAAAATATGTATGCTTTATATTGCGTTGCAAACTTCTGATCTGAATTATAATACCCTGGAAGGGTATACGAATTAACAGCACGCGGTCGGGTTCGTAGTCGCATCAGTATCTCCAGCCCATTTACCTTGCGGACAGCAGTCCGAATGAGTTGAGTTGTTCCCCTGAAGAAGGTGCGCGCCATGCACAGAGTTAGGATCACGGCCAACTGAGCAGCCAGTATCCCATGGCAAGCCGGTGTCCTCTTGTAAGCCCGACTTGTGCGCGCATTATTCAAATGCCCATCTAAGTATCTCTCAGTGTCCGAGCCCGTCTCTGTCTGTGTATCTGTATCTGTATCTGTGGCTGTTCGGTGTCTGCGGCCGTGGAAAGCCAAGCCGGCCGAGCGCATGCCAAGCCACGTAACGTAAGGAAAGAAACGAAACGAAACGAAACGAATCGAAACGCAGAGAGAGGGACAGCGACAACATGGAGAACTGTCAGTTGGAGCTGACATATAAACTGACAGTTTGAAATTGAGGTTTTCTCCATGCTGACAGCGTAACACGTCAACTTAAGGAGGCATGAGGCCGGCGAAGTGCCTGTCCAGATACAAATAGACAAGCCGACTAGTCCATGTAAAGCGAAAAGATAGTTAAGGCCCCGCCAGAGCGAGAGGGAGCGCTGCCAGAGACAGAGACGGCAGCTATCGCAGACAGCAGCCGTAGACAGCAGGCAATTTGACAGCTTAAACACACGAGCATGTCAAAATGATATGATCGCTAAGTGAGCGCAAACACACAGCCCCAGAACGGGGCACGGAGATATAGCCAGATGAACGCCGAATGGACGGGGGGGCTCGGATAATACAGTTTAGCCTGCAAGGTGGGAAATCTTCGCTACTAGAGCCACCTAAAAATTAACTAGTAGTTGAGCATTTGCATGGAGAGTTTAAGCTGAAAGACAGAATGTTTTGGAGCTGTCAGGGCTTAACTTTCAGATTATGTCGAATTATTATGAATACTTTTATAATTCCAGTTCTACTTAAATTATAGTATTTATTTTTACTGATGATTCGTGGGAAATTCTTTATGATTATGATTCAGATTATGTCGAATTATTATGAATACTTCTATAATTTCAGTTCTACTTAAATTATAATATTTATTTATGATTCGTGGGAAGTTCTTTATCCCCTCCCATTCAGAGAGTATTTTTCAAACATTTTCAATCATTTTTTAGATAAACGAACACTTATAATTGGATGCTTCATATTCCAGCTGTTAAATTCAATTCAATACTTATTTTTTATGCCTTTGATCACTTTTGTTTTATAATAATCTCCTCCAAAACATGTGTTTATATATAATTTCTTTCATAAATAACGAAAGAGAAGAAAAGATTGCCTGTACTTAAGTGAACTTAAGTTTGCTCGAAATAATGGATTAAAAAGGCAGAGTGAAAAGCACTCTTAGTTATGGGCCAACCTAGGCAGTAAATACTGTCGCCTTGCACCGCAGCCGAAGGCCTCAAGTGTTGCATCTTCTTTCCAAGGCTGCGCATCGGTTTCGTTAATGGCGAACCCACTCGGCTCACGGACAAAACTTTGCCTGTCAGTGGTGGTGGCTCCAAGTGGAGCTGGGGCCTTGGCTCTGGGTCTGGGTCTGGGACTGGGACTGGGACTGGGCTGGAGTTGGAGATGGAGATGGAGTTGGCGTCTGGTGCTGGGACTGGGTCTGGGACTGAGTCCGGGCCTGGGGTGTGCGCCTGGGTAACTTATCTCGGCTTTCAGTGTCAGCATGTTGTTCGGAGCCGTTCGGAGGTTCGGCGTGCGTGTTGCTTTCCATGTTTACATTAATAAAAGTCAAAGGTTCTCGAGACTGACATATTGTAATTTATGTTTAGTGACAGCTTTATATCGGCGCAAAACGAACTTTAATCACTTGTTATTTAGCATAAATGAGTTGCCTCCTCCTGGGATGACTGGCGGATGAGAGGAATTGATTTGTTACTCGGACGATCAATGATGCGATCCGATGACCGCATCAGGCTTTGCATATGGAGTGCACCTGCCATCTACTAAATATTATTTAATTTCTATTGAATGCCTTCGCCCGCTGACGGGTGTGCGAAATTGAATAAGCTGCCGCTCGCAATGGGGGTCGCTTGTCAGTTTTGTGTCAAAATAAATGAAGTTAAATGACAGTTTAATCAAGGCGTCAGGCAATGCCGGAGCATCAGCAACCCCGGCACCGTCACTATCATCATTACTATACGCTCAGTCAGTCAGTCAGCCAGGCAGTCAGTCAGTTAGTCAAGTGTGTGCCCCTGCTCGAGCCCGAGAAACTATTGTAAACCCAACTGCGCCGTGCTGACTGCCAGTGACTTGTGTAATACATATCTGGCGAACAATGCGAGTCCGTCGTGCGAGTACGTTTATTTTTTACTCTTGCATATATATGTATCTGTACTTCTTCTGCCGGCTTGTCATTGTCAGCCATTCGGCGAGAGACGTTCGTAAGTGCATTTGCATTTTGCATTTTGCATTTGGCGCGTTGCAAGCTGCAAATGTTTTTGACACTTGACAGCCAACGCACTGACAGCTATAAAAATGTACGATAAACTGTTCGTACATGGCCAGCACAGTGGGAGTGAGAGCTGCGAAAGGCAGGGAGCTTGACGTGTATATTTCTAAGCCACATTCAGAAGCTGCTTTTCACAAAATACCTTCCTAATGCACTCTATCCTAATTGGCAATAACAACATTCAATATACTTGACCTGTACAAATATTATAATCGTTCAATATTTAGATTTAAGTCTTACTATATTTCAGTGGACTTTAAATAATAGCTTAGATAGATAATAGAGATCAAAACAATATTTATTTATTATTTATTAATTTTTTATGCTTTTTATCATTTCTATTTTGTAATATTGTCGTCCAAAACATTTGTTTATAAGTAATTTCATTCGAAAATAATAACAAAACGGGAAGAAAAGATTGCTATACTTAAAATATGATTTTCTTAAGTATGCTTGAAAAATATATAGCCTAACATGTATATTTCAAAATTATATTTAGAAGCTGATTTTAACAAAAGTCCTTTCTAAATAACTTTACCCTAATTGGCAATAACAACTATCAATATAAATTGTACTTTACAAATATTATAATCGTTCTCTATTCGATCTTAAGTTTTAGCATATTTCAGGATTTAAATGATCTCGCAAATCATTTATCTGAAAAATGTATAGGTCAAAATAATGAACTTTACATATAGATTCCTTCTGTTAATGAATACTGTATGAACATAATAGATATAACAGATTTTATATTGAAGTGTAAATTGTCTAGTATAAAAGTAAGCTATGATATATCGATAATAAATGGATAAATAATAAGTCTCTATTTTGAGATAGCCGAACGCAGGGTCTTTAATATTATAAAGAACACTAAAAAATATACAGAGCCTAGAATACTAAAGAAACATTTAAAAAAAGTTTAAAAGTGGTTCAGAAGATCTTGAGATATCGATTAGACCTTTGAAAAAAAATAGTTTGAAATTGCTATAACTTCGGAAATAATCTGAGTTTAGAAATGGTTGAACGCTTGAATCGTTCTGAAAGGCTTATAACATTTAAAAAAAACAATAATAGATTTTTGAAATCTTCTAGACTGGCTTAGCCATTTAAAAGCGCTTTCTCCTATGTCGTGTATACGATACCTTCAGACTCAAAAGTACAGTATTGAATGGCCTTCCTGAAAAATTTGCCCCGAAATCATCTGGTAATTATTATCAGCGGGGTGTGTTTTTGTGGCCCAACTCACACTGCCGCGTAAAAATAGAAAACCAAATAAATCTTGTGCACTCTTTGAGGACGCCGCGCCGCCCTCCCCTGGCTCCCTTGCGTGGCGTTGCGGAGAATATATGGGATCTGCGGTCTTAACGCCGCGTCATCGTCGGCAAGAAGTTGTTTACAAATGAATTTAATTGATCAATCAAAGCGAGTGAAGATCAAAAAAGGAGAGAAATAAGATCAAAGCCACGCGGAGCGAGCCCAAAACAGACAAATGCCGTACAAGCAGCGACAAGCCGAACATGCGGCAATCAGGGGCTCCCCACACTAGACATGTTCTCCGGTCTTCAGTCAATCACTCGGTCAGTCATTCAGCCTCCCGGCCCTTGTGCTCAGTCAGCGCGTTAGTCAGTCAGTCAGTCAGTCGTTCAGTCGTTCAGGCGCTCAGTCGGGCCCTCAGCCAGGCATTCGCCGCGGAGATTCATGGCTCGCACTGGATGCAGTCCGGCTGCCGGCGCTGTTTTGATTGGTATCACTCAATGAACTTTGATTGTTGTAAATGTAATTAATCAATAACCCAAACATTTACCCAACATGCAACAAGGCATCAGCGTCTTAATCAACTGCAATTGTGCTGGCAATTGATGGGAGATTGTTGTGACATTGGGCTCTGGCCAGGCAAGGACTGGGTCAATGTTTGACTGCCGATGGAGGATAAATTGTACAATTACTTATAGGGGAATGAAACGACAAAGGAGCCCTCCCTCAGAGTTAAAACAATTGAAACCGTATCAACAAATAGCTCTCCCTAGCATATTTCTAGCTAAAACAATTGAAACCGTATCAACTAATGCTAAAAACAGGCAAATAGCTCTCCCTAGCACATTTCTAGCTAAATTTCGGATAAATTATTTGAATAATTCAGGGGCTGTCTCAGGACCAATTACACATTTATTGCCTGTCCGTTCAGTGGAACAAGCTGGCTCTTAAACCGCCATTACATAAATTAACTGCCAAATCGTATGCATAATTTTAATAAATATTAAATATCGCAGCCTCCGCCGGCAGCGGCAAAAGTAACTGCGTCTAAACATCCGGCGGAGGTCGTGCAGAGCCGGCACGGAAAATCCCATAAATAACCCAACCGAACCGATCCCCGCTGAATTGAGCTGAAAAATGGTTTACAGAATATTTTTGTGTTTCTGCGATAAAACTGGCGTTGGCGGGCGGAGGGGGGGAGTGTGAAGTCTGCTCGCAGCGAAATAATAGCCGAAAAATTTGTAAATATTTCATAAATGGGACATAAATTAACACAACTAATGCCATAAACTACAGCGCAGCACCAACAATGGCGAATGTTGCCATGATTTGTTGCACGATAATTGCCGCCAGTTGGAGTAGCTGTGGCACTGGCAGCCCCGACAAACTCACGAACACGAAAAATAGTCACAAAAGTTGACATTCCCACTCTCTTTATCTAAATGCACTAAATAAACCGCACGGACACACAAAGGCACTGATACCGACCGACACACCAGTGCATAATGTCATTTGTTCGCAATTTATCGGTGGCCCCGCAAACTACGACTACTCCGATACTCGGCAAAAAATACAGCAGCAACTGGCGAAACATCGGGCGGCAGCATAAATATTTTAATATGATTTACAAGCGGATGCAGTCGGAGCTTAGACTCGAATTTCGGGTTTGGTTCTGGCTTGGCTTTTTTACTCGCCCCTATCTATTAGACACAAACATTTTATAAATGGGCTTTCCGCAAAAACAGGATGTTTTTGATAGCGCAGAGTTTACCCAAAGGCCAATGCAGTTGTCCGACATGAAATATGGATTAGCTGAAAATTATGCATAAATTATGCGGCGGCTTATGGGATAACATTAGGGCTTAGGATTTTTTGGTATAGATATTGTATATTTATTAAAACTAAAGTGAACTTAAACAAGCAATTACTGGTAAATTGTACACTACAGTTGGGTTACTCTTCGATCAAGGTCTAGCAGCTGGAACCATCTTAGGGAACTTTCAAGAGCCTTACTATATAGTAGTGTTTATAGAGAAAGTGGCTATACATGTGGTAATAATAATGTATGCCATACTATAAATTTCTCCGTCACATTGACCTATAGTCCTCGGTCTTAATTCTACTCCGTAGTGGCTCATAGCCCTGGTTGGAACCATCCTTTCCGCTTCTCCATCACTCCACCCGAAGAAAACATGGGATAACATTAGGGCTTAGGACATTTCGGTATATGTATTATATTTATTAAATCTAAATTGAACTCAAACAAGCAATTACTGGTAAATTGAACTCTACAGTTGGTTAATGTACTGAAGGGTTGCTCTGCGTTCAAGGTTTAGCAGCTGAAACTATCTTAGGGAACTCACAAGAGCATTACTATAGTAAGTAGAGTAGTGTTTATAGAGAAAGTGGCTATACATGTGGTAATAATGTATAGGCCAAACTTGAAATTTCCCCGTAACATTGACCTATAGTATCCGGTCTGAAACGATTCTACTCCGCAGTGGCCCTGGTTGGAGAAATCCTTTACGCTTCTCCATCACTCAGCCCGACGTTAGCTGCGGTGGGGGCACATGGGTCAGGCTAAGTGATAAGAAAATTACTGGTTACACTTATTAGACAGCAACATGTCAGAGATAGCAGGGCCCCGGAGAACGCGGCAAACAAAGGGCGTGGCGAACGACTTCCCATCAACTGCACCAACGCCCCCGACAGGGCGGCTCGGCGCGGTTCGTTGGCAAATCTGAAAGTGTAATAAATTTTAAACAATGCGGAAAATTTACGGTGATTTTCGCTGACATGCCCACTTCTGAGCTTTTCGGGCAGCCGCAGCGGCAGTGGCAGTGGCAGTGGCAGCGGCAGCGGCAAATGAGGCGATGGCATGGCAAGCAAGGAGTGCGGGGTCACGTCGTTGGTAGTAAGTCTTGAAAGTCGAGTCGTCGGCGGTATTTCAAAGAGCTTTTGTTAACCGCCCCCTCGAGCAGAGTGGAGTGGTGTGGAGTGGAGCAGAGCGGAGTGGAGGATAAATGTGTAGACGGAGACGACGTCACAAACTGTTGAAAGCGCAAAGTGAAAGATATATGACTTCAAGTAGGTGTAATCGCACTCACACGGGCTAACAACTGCCACACACACACACACTCACGAGAGGGAAGATTTCTACCTTCGAAGTTGAAGACGATAATTGGAATACCCTTCTGCAGAAACAATAATTATTTACGAAATGTTTAGCAGTATTCATTACTACTTTCATACTTTAATAATAACAATCTCTATTGGCCTTGAAAATGACAAAACAATATAATCTGTGGACATTGGGGAATACTCGAAAGGTATGGACATTCTGCGACACTTTGCTAAATATCAGGACCCCTTTAGAGGGTGTGCAAATTGCTCCAAGTGTCTGTTTCTCCCGAGGAAGCTCGTCGCCTGCTTCACACTGAGAAATTACTTGGCCCATGGGTTTTCGCTGTCTCTCGGCGAGAATTCCTACATACATATACCCCAGGCATAAATTCAACAATTTTCCTTGGGTTAAAGGGTTTACCTTCCCTGCTATCCAGCCGGCCCCCTCGAGGCATCCTTTCCCAGTCGCTTCCAGGTCTAACCATTATTATTTTTTAGCTCCCCCAGTATCCGTGCTAGGCCCTGTGCTAGGGTATGCGTGAAATGCGATTTATTGTTTTCGTTAAAGAGATTTATTATGCCCTACGCCTGAACCCGGAGCCAGCCCGCGACCAGGTTCTTAGTTCACTCGAGCTTTATTTGAAAAGTTGGCAAAGAATACTTCCCGCTTATTTAGTGGCAAGTAGAGCTGCTGGGTTAGAAAAGGAATGGGCTTGGATGTCAAGGCGCTTGATTGGTAGTAGCAGGTAACAAGAGATATATGGATTTTAATATAATATAAGCATTTATTAAAACAAAAAGTCTCTAAAGTGATCTCATAATATACAATAGATTGAAGACACTGAATATTCACTTAAAAACCAACTTATTTGTATCCAGATAAGCCCGCTTGATAGTGTTTGAAAAGTCCTTCTTAGGCAGAAGGACTTAATTATTGTGGATGTATAAAACAACCAATTATTTGATTTTAAGAAGAAGTAATAAGTAACAATAAGTAATAAGTAACTACTATTACTTGTATCAGTTTAACAAGGACAGCATTAGAAGTTCCCACCAAGATCACCACCACGATGGAACCCCCAACAAATAATAAAAGCATTGCTGAAATATAGAAATCTTGAGGTCCACTTGCCCCCTTCAATATCCAGCGCATCAATTACGATTTCCATGCCGCCCCCTCAATTGGAAACTGTTGACCCCCGTTGCCAGCCGCCACTGACCCCAAGGAGATGCGCGCTGACTGGCGAGCTCAAGGGGATGGTCTGGGCTGAGACGGGTGCCGGATCGGATTGGAGTCCTGGGTCTGGAGTCCGCAGTCAGCGGATACAAATTGCAATCGCAAGACATTTGTGCACACGCCCCCCTCGCTCCGCAGTCGCGGCCGCCCCTGTCCTCAGCTGGCGCTGAGCCGCACAGACGTCAGAGAATATTATTGTAAATTGAACTCAATTACTAGTGACAGCAGACAAATTGAAGTGGAAATTGAGATCTTCTTTTGGGCGAAGACGGCGCTTGCAATGCGAATCGCTGAACGACGAAAGCGAATAAAATAATACAAAAAGCAGAGGGCTTCATAAAATTGTGAAATATTTATTTGGGGGAACCCACAGACAGCTAAGAGAGGTAGAAGAATCGAATTTGGAATACTCTCTGAAAGAATAATCACATTATTACACTTTAAAGGGTTAGATAAAGTAATTTTTGTTAAGTAATTATTTTTATAATATTTGTTCAGCTTAACTGCGAATGTTTATGAATACTGTACTCATAGTTAATAGTAATAATAAAGGGAATTAGTTAAATAATTTTCTGCTTTAATCATACCTTCCCCAATGTAGAGCAGAAATTAAAATCAGCAGAAACTAATTCACTTAAAAACACTTTGGCTCTGATGGGCCTCGGGAATGTCCGCCTTGGTCCCGCCGCCCCCCTGGCTGCGCCCCGCCCCAGGACTGTGTGTCTGGCAGTCTGTGAAATGTCATTTGTCAAATGCACTTTGTGTCACTGTCTGTCGCAGTTCCCATCATGATTTCCCAGACCCCCGCCTGATGTCCGAGTGTCACAGAAATGCGGGTGAATTTGTCAAGATTTCTTGAAAGAGAAAAGATGGAAGTGGCCGGGGAGGGGTATGGTCTGTCCTTTGGCTAATTTATGAGTCAATTAGTCTGACGGCCTGGCCATGCATAAATATCATTATTAAATGGGAATTCAGGCAAGGTACAGTCTCAGCTCGGACATCCCAGAGTTCGCTCGCTAATCGCTCGTGCCGCGTTTATTGTGTCTTTGCTTTATGATCCATTCAATGTGGCACAAACCCATTGCACACTTGCCATTCCCAAGCACAATTGCCGGCAACATTGTTGCACAAACCCCACTGAGCAAAAATGTTGCTAGAACCCAGCCAAGAACTGTGTGACCAGAGCACCCCGAGATGTTCTAAAAAGAGTTGCATCCGATTTAATCTCAGTGTCGGGCGCTGTTGCGGGGAATGCTTCGTTGAGAATTAAGTGCCATGTTGGCTTCATAGACAATCGCTCGCAATGGGGTTAATGTGGGGGGCGCGTGTGGATCGTTACAGCATCCGAAACCAACGGAAAATTATGAAAATTCTTGCTCAAAGACAAGCAACATCAAATCAAATGGACATGAAAGAATACTGTCGAAATGCACGAAATATAGACACGCATTTAATGAGAATTTATGGCCGTAATAAAGAGCTAAATGGGGAGGAAGTAGTTGACATTAAAGCAGATGACAGGGGGCGAGGCAGAGGAAACAGGGCATTAAAATAATTTTGTGGGCCCTCGAGTTTGAAGGGAAACTCAATGAAGCCGCCAATGTCAATCAAGTTTTACGGACAGGTCAGGTGGGAGCCCCCCCCCCCCCCCCCCCCCCCCGG